>WNWK01001258.1:0-70000 GCA_009830355.1 Cherax destructor | reverse complement strand
TGAGAAAGTCTTTTGTTTTCAGACGTTTCGGCAGCTGTGTGGTTTTGTCAAGTACTGAAAACCACACAACGGGCAAAACGTCTAAATAATAATAGTTTAATTCAATAGCTTTTTTTTATGCGCCCCGTACCCATTCTCGGACCTATCCTGTCGGCGATAGTCATCCCGTACCCATCCTGTGGGAGGGAGCAAACCCATACGTAACGTGTGGGAGGTAACCAAAAGATTACAAAGGCACATAATGGGTCCAGGGACACGGCTTCACCTTAAATAAGAAGCGTTAAGCTTTTTTTTTTTTTTTGCATTTGACCTACCCTTCACGATTATGTAGTAACTTTGTGAAGTCAGGAATTACAACTATTTGAGCAGGATGACACCTCAAAAATTTTTTTTTTTATTCCACATTTAAGACACTTAAGAGTAATTGATGCCTTAATGCTAGAGGAAGGCTCTTGAAATAAGATATTAAAATTTCCCCTCTCCTTAATTGAATAGAACCTGATTACCCCGATCCTTCAGGTTACATAGATCCTGCACACCTGGTCAGGGTCCGGGCCGCGGGGGCGTTGATCCCCGGAATACCCTCCAGGTAGACAACCTCGTATAGGTTTAGTTTTCCTTATAAATTTAATGATAATACTCCATGTATTAGGCGACCTAGGCTAATCTTAGGTCCTGACTAAACATTTGGTCTAAGCAAACATCTGCACACAACATGCAAAATATCTAAGAGACAACACACATACATTTAAAGACATCAGTAGACACATATCTAGAGTCATGCAGTTCCAGACATCCGACGAAAAATCGTCAGATATTCAAATACAGATATAAATGTATTAACAGCTTCAATCTGTAATTCTTTACATATTAAAGAAGCCCCACTTGTATCAATGATTCACCCGTCAATAACATCCAAGGACTGACAAATTCTGAGAGAAATCATTCAAGCAGCTGCCAACATGAGATCGAGGTTTCAAGAATATTCGAACGTTTCAGGAATACATGACTTCCAATATCTCCCTGTCTCCCTCTAAACACATCAATCCCCCATCCTAAAAAAATAATTACTCCCAATCCCACATATCGCTCCAGGATGTAAATCTATAAACAAATCCCCTAGGAAACAAACTCCAAGGAGATATCCCCGTGAAGATATCACTCCTGAAGGTATTACACCAGGAGAAATATTCCTCTCTAGATATTACCCCCCTCCTGGAGATATTTCCCTCGAGGTATCTCCATCATTGGAGGTATCCCCCCCCACCTCTCAATCCCCAGGAGCACCACCACCAGCTTTTACCTAAATACGCATGCTTGTAATCCTCTTTGAAGGATTATTTACCCATGTCTCCGGTTAATACAACGCTGCTGCACTGCTGTAAGCGGGCACAGTTTATAAACCCTACTTGAAACACACAAGTATTCAATACCGTCGCGCACATCACATTCAAGGAAGAAATGTTTAAATATTTACGCTATAGTTATACGAGACTCATTCACACTAAATGTGTTCAACTTTTTTTAATTGACACAAAATTTGTTGGGTATTAACCTTCCTTAAAACAATAAATTTTGAAATATACTTAATTTCCTTTTTTTTGTACCAATAGTTTTTTTTTTTTTTGGCTGTGGCTAAGAAAACTATATTGCCGAACTGTTATATTAGTGTGAAGCTGTGCAAAGAAAAAAAAAAATGTAAATTGGCAAATTAAGAAAATTGCATAATTTTAGTTAACTTTTTCCCTTGAAAAAAATGGACAAGGGTAAACTATTAATTTAGTTTCAAATTTAGGTGATCCAGTATGATCTCCGGAAGCATTAACAGATATTACTGGTAATTTTTTTTTTTGGCGATCTCTTGAATCTCCTTGCAGACTGCAAGCTGCAGACACCTGGTGGCAAAAGACACGACTTTGAAATCCTTTAATTACGCAACGTTTCACCCTTTTTTTAAAGCACTTATACCTTTAAAAAAAAACCAGTGTTGAATGAAACGTATAGTAGTATCCTCGTCACCTTATGCCCTTCTAAGCTGCTGCTGTCCTAGACTCTTACTTTCATGTCTCCCAACATCATCTAGTTTCACTTGTAGGGCTGACTTCAGCAGCCACTGACAATACCAGCAGTCAGTCCAGTTCTCAAAGTTACTGCAGTTGTGTTCTCTTCATACTATCTGTAGTTGAGTATCAAACACTGACATGTAGGATTCTAGCCCCTCTGGTCAGTCTTTCACCTAAACAGTATAGTGTCAGCACATACACTACCCTGAAGGCGTCTAATAATCACTGACGCTTTACCCGATGCTGCTACGCCAACGGTGGCAGAATAGGAAGTGTGTGTGGATAAGAATTAGTATATAACACCGTCAAGTGTTATATTACGACACATCATCTGGACTGAAGAAGCCATTCATAGTGAATAGTTTCGTCAATTAAATATCCTAATACTGCGCTTGTGTCTTATTTCACAGGTAGCATATATAAGTAAATGTATGCCTAATAGCATACAAGGGCGCCTGTTTGTATTTCTTCGTGTGTATGTTTTTGCTCTAGTGTGTATGTTTGTACGCCTTTGCTCGAGCGCTTACTTGAACGTACGCATGAGCGCACATGCTCACAAAGTTGCATTTACTAGAGTCCAACGATAGCTCCTGGCCTCGTATGTGAGTAAGCAAGAGTGCGTCCGGGTTTGCGTAAGGGCTCCCGGTGGCCCCACAAGGAGAGGCAAACTACTCCTGGGTCTGGATAATCGTGTGGTTAAGAAGTAGACTTAAATGTACTTTACGGCAACATGAATAACCCCGGATATTACTACTGGGGCGGTGGGACCGTCCCACTACGGCCATCGCCTGTAATTGAATGCCCCTGGCAATAGCCATAATAATGATAATTACGATATAATTCTTAAATTATATATATTTTTTTGAGACAGTATGGTTCACAGTGAGAAAATATTAAATTTCAATGTTAGTGGCTGTTAATGTTTGTTACTATTTGTTTTTCTCTTGTGAAAGAGGGTTAGTTAATGTTAACTCTTGCTCTGCGAAGGTTTCCATAAATTATTCTGATTATACATAGTCCAGAATATTTTACAATGTGATATATTCTTTTTAATTTGGTTAATTGACTGTTATGGCAACAGAAGGCTGAAGCAATAACCAAAAATCTCATTGGACGAGGTCATTACGACACTTGCGACTGGATAATTTTACGTTAGGTAAAAAGGACACAAGTGCAACTAATGTGACGTTTTTATTGTGGCAACGTTTCGCTCTCCAGGAGCTTTATCAAGCCGTAACGGCTTGATAAAGCTCCTGGAGAGAGAAACGTTGCCACAATAAAAGTCACATTAGTTACACTTAACATAGTCGGTAATTCTACCAACATTAATACAGGATAATTTTAACCCAACTCTCCTGACAAACAAAACAAGGACGAACTTGACGTTCGAAACAGCTGTCTACAAGAACAGAACCGCAGTGTTCGGAAACCGTAACTAGAGTCCCAAAAAACTTATGAAATTTACTATTATCAAAGGTACTCGACCAAGCATATCTGCAGATGTTAAACAATAGCTCTTGGCCCCCATCTCTTAGTTCTTAACGACTGGTTTTACTTATTGCCTAAAGGGCCCCTTAAAAGTTATAATACCCATAAGCTTGTGGCATCAATGGCTCGAGTGGTCAAAGACCAGGCCGCGATTAATGGGCCGGAGATCGAGCCTGTCACACCATAGGAGTGACTGATCCACGCAAGTTTACTGTCAAATAAAATGCAATACAGTATGCTCCAAAATTTCCGAAAAAGTTAAACGAAAAACTCATCACGGAAACCAAGGGCCCCAGAACGGCCAGGTTCCTCTTTTAGAGACTCAGTGTTGCGATCCAGAGGGTAAATGACTGCAGCATCCTGGGCACACAGCCCAACGCCAGGGAGTTGGATGAAGTATTTAAGATGTAGGCTCTGAGATGTTATTTATGCTGTTTTCTTTCCCACTGTATCTATGTTAATGTATTTTGTTTTAAAATACAGCGACGATGTATTTTTTCTAGTACTATTAAATACTGTAAAGATAATGAGAAATAAACGGATTGGTGAACATTTTATTTTTTAATGAGCGGGGGACAGACCTTCACTCTCATTCTACACTGCCACGGACATTAACGTATTGTACGGACCTCCCTTACTCCCGTTTACCCTTACTTTCCTTTCCCTTAGATAACGCTTTCCTTCCCTGACTCAGAGATGCTAAGCCATTGATGATCCTTTTTAAATCACTTGTTCTCTCTAGGCTGGAATACTGCTGTACACTAACAGCCCCATTCAAGGCAGGTGAAATTGCAGATCTAGAGAATGTACAGAGAACCTTTACTGTACGTATAAGTTCCATCAAACACCTTAACTACTGGGAACGCCTGGAAGCACTAGACTTGTACTCACTGGAGCGCAGGCGAGAGAGAGATGATATAATCTACACCTGGAAGATTCTGGAGGGACTGGTCCCTAATCTGCACACAAAAATCACTCCCTACGAAAGCAAAAGACTTCGCAGGCTATGCAACATACCCCCAGTGAAAAGTAGGGGCGCCACTGATACACTAGGAGAAAATACAATAAGTGTCCGGGGCCCAAGACTGTTCAACAGCCTCCCACCAGCCATAAGGGGCATTACCAATAGACCCCTGGTTGTCTTCAAGAGGGAGCTGGACAGATACCTAAAGTCGGTGCCGGGCTGTGGTTCGTACGTTGGACTACGTGCGGCCAGCAGTAACAGCCTCGTTGATCAGGCCCTGATCCACCAGGAGGCCTCGTCGTGGACCGAGGCCGCGGGGGCTTTGATCCCTGGAATGCCCTCCAGGTAGGTAGACCCTATGTCGCTCCCTAATATATCTCTCTCTCTCCAGGGTTATGTTCGCCTGTATTCGACAGGACAAGCCTGCTGCACAGGCGAAGCGTTTAGGTAATAGATACTCAAATGTTGCACACGAATTTTATTCATCAGCCTCTCTTCCCTTCCTATATATTGCCATTTCCTCTGCCTTCCCGCCCACCGATACCGCTCCCTCCTCTTTCCGTCAACAGTGATATCGCTCCCTCCTCTTTCCGTCAACAGTGATATCGCTCCCTCCTCTTTCCGTCAACAGTGATATCGCTCCCTCCTCTTTCCGTCAACAGTGATATCGCTCCCTCCTCTTTCCGTCAACAGTGATATCGCTCCCTCCTCATTCCGTCAACAGTGATATCGCTCCCTCCTCTTTCCCTCAACAGTGATATCGCTCCCTCCTCTTTCCGTCCACAGTGATATCGCTCAATCCTCTTTCCGTCAACAGTGATATCGCTCCCTCCTCTTTCCGTCAACAGTGATATCGCTCCCTCCTCTTTCCTCAACAGTGATATCGCTCCCTCCTCTTTCCTCAACAGTGATATCGCTCCCTCTCTTTCCTCAACAGTGATATCGCTCCCTCCTCTTTCCCTCAACAGTGATATCGCTCCCTCCTCTTTCCGTCAACAGTGATATCGCTCCCTCCTCTTTCCGTCAACAGTGATATCGCTCCCTCCTCTTTCCGTCAACAGTGATATCGCTCCCTCCTCTTTCCGTCAACAGTGATATCGCTCCCTCCTCTTTCCGCCAACAGTGATATCGCTCTCCTCTTTCCGTCAACAGTGATATCGCTCCCTCCTCTTTCCTCAACAGTGATATCGCTCCCTCCTCTTTCCGCTCAACAGTGATATCGCTCCCTCCTCTTTCCGTCAACAGTGATATCGCTCCCTCCTCTTTCCGTCAACAGTGATATCGCTCCCTCCTCTTTCCCTCAACAGTGATATCGCTCCCTCCTCTTTCCGTCAACAGTGATATCGCTCCCTCCTCTTTCCTAACAGTGATATCGCCCTCCTCTTTCCGTCAACAGTGATATCGCTCCCTCCTCTTTCCGTCAACAGTGATATCACTCCCTCCTCTTTCCGCCAACAGTGATATCGCTCCCTCCTCTTTCCGCCAACAGTGATATCGCTCCCTCCTCTTTCCGTCAACAGTGATATCGCTCCTCTCTTTCCGTCAACAGTGATATCGCTCCTCCTCTTTCCGTCCACAGTGATATCGCTCCCTCCTCTTTCCGTCAACAGTGATATCGCTCCCTCCTCTTTCCGTCAACAGTGATATCGCTCCCTCCTCTTTCCGTCAACAGTGATATCGCTCCCTCCTCTTTCCGTCAACAGTGATATCGCTCCCTCCTCTTTCCGTCAACAGTGATATCGCTCTCTCCTCTTTCCGTCAACAGTGATATCGCTCCCTCCTCTTTCCGTCAACAGTGATATCGCTCCCTCCTCTTTCCGTCAACAGTGATATCGCTCCCTCCTCTTTCCGTCAACAGTGATATCGCTCCCTCCTCTTTCCCTCAACAGTGATATCGCTCCCTCCTCTTTCCGTCCACAGTGATATCGCTCCCTCCTCTTTCCGTCAACAGTGATATCGCTCCCTCCTCTTTCCGTCAACAGTGATATCCTCCCTCCTCTTTCCGCCAACAGTGATATCGCTCCCTCCTCTTTCCGTCAACAGTGATATCGCTCCCTCCTCTTTCCGTCAACAGTGATATCGCTCCCTCTTTCCGTCAACAGTGATATCGCTCCCTCCTCTTTCCGTCAACAGTGATATCGCTCCCCTCTTTCCGTCAACAGTGATATCGCTCCCTCCTCTTTCCGTCAACAGTGATATGCTCCTCCTCTTTCCGTCAACAGTGATATCGCTCCCTCCTCTTTCCGTCAACAGTGATATTGCTCCCTCCTCTTCCGTCAACAGTGATATCGCTCCCTCATCTTTCCGTCAACAGTGATATCGCTCCCTCCTCTTTCCGTCAACAGTGATATTGCTCCCTCCTCTTTCCGTCAACAGTGATATCGCTCCCTCCTCTTCCCGTCAACAGTGATATCGCTCCCTCCTCTTTCCGTCAACAGTGATATCGCTCCCTCCTCTTCCCGTCAACAGGGATATCGCTCCCTCCTCTTTCCGTCAACAGTGATATCGCTCCCTCCTCTTTCCGCCAACAGTGATATCGCTCCCTCCTCTTTCCGCCAACAGTGATATCGCTCCCTCCTCTTTCCGCCAACAGTGATATCGCTCGCTCCCTCTTTCCGCCAACAGTGATATCGCTCCCTCCTCTTTCCGCCAACAGTGATATCGCTCCCTCCTCTTTCCGCCAACAGTGATATCGCTCCCTCCTCTTTCCGCCAACAGTGATATCGCTCGCTCCCTCTTTCTCCCAACACTGATATTTCTCCCCAACGTCCACCTAATAGTTCATTTGTGGGACAATATCGTGACCAAATTAACCATTACCAAGTTAGTTGTCAAACCAATTCTGATTATTTGATGGAGTCTCCCGTGTTTCAGTTGGCCGTAAAAAGGACTTTTCTGAAAGGCTTTCAGATGCAACTCTCTAATTTCATTGGGTATTTAATTTTTTTTCCGAAATAAAACTGAAAAAAAAATGAATTAATATTTGTAATTCTGTCGATATTACTGTAAAGAGGCAAGTTTCTGTTTGAACGAGTTGACTGATGTAGTGATGGTGAGGGTGGGGGTTGTGAGGGTGGGGGTTGTGAGGGTGGCGGTGTACGGGGTTGTGGTGGTGAGGGTGGGGGTGTACGGGGTTGTGGTGGTGAGGGTGGTGAGAAGGGGGGAGGTTAGAGATGGGTAAGAATGATGAAGGGTTTGTGGGTATAGATGAGACATGGGTATGGAGAGAGGTGTGGGAGGAGAGAGGGGAAACTTGAGGAAGAAGAGCAAAAGGAAGGGCAAAAAGGGGAAAGAGAAAGAGACCGAGGGAGAAAACGAAGAGTACGAAGGAAGAGAAAGAAGAAAGGAGAAAGGAAGAGAGAAGAGAGAGAGAGAGAGAGAGAGAGAGAGAGAGAGAGAGAGATCAAACTTCAAGCTTAACATATACAAAAGCTTACCTGCTAAGCCACCCTAGTCTAAGCCATGTATAAATCTTGCCAAGACGCCATAAGCTCTAATTAGTATGTACGCAAACATAGGGTCCGCGGCTAGTGTTTTTACCTACTGTCTACCGTAACTTTCTCTCTCTCACTTCTCCCATCCCTTTGTCTCCCGCTATCTCGCTTTCCCTCTTCTTTATTTCCCTCGTCTTCCCGTCATAATTTTTCGTCGCTCCTTTGCTGTTTTGTTCGTTTTTCTAGTTCCTCTCCCTCGCTCTCTTGCTCTCTCTCTCCCTCTCCTCCCGTTCTCTCTTCCTCTTTCCCTATTTCTTGCTCTGTCTCACTAGCCCTTCTTTCCCGATCTCTCTTCCTCTCTCCCTTGCTTTGCCTCTCTCTCCCTTTCTCTAGTACTCACACCCCTCTCCCGCGCTCACTTTCTCTAGTACTCACACCCCTCTCCCTCGTCCTCCCTCTCGCTGCCCTCCCTGGCACACAAGGCAGTGCTTTGCAACTACAAGGAAAGGCAGGGAAAGGGCACACAGACTGGACGAAACGCCAGATCACTGCAGAATCTGCAAATGCATGACCGTTCCTGCAACTGCATGACCTTTCCTGTATGTATCTCAACCTCTCGTTTTCCTTTAGAAGTCAATATTCCCGAGAAAACCGCTAAACCAGTATGGGTCAAACAGAACCTGTAAAGTTAAAGGTAATCAAGTAGTAGCTGTAGTAATAATAATAATAATAATAATAGTAATAGTAAAAGTAATAACAGTAGTAATAATAGTAATAATAATGGTGGTGGAGGTTTGACCGCCTAGTTCACTCAGCGCTCAAATCCACAAAAAAATATATACACACAATAGAGCAAAATCAAGGATAAAATTAACAAAAAACAAAATCAGGGAGGGTATATTTAGGTTGGTGGAAAATAAGAAATCGACTTAATGTTTGGGCTTGGCACTGGGCCGCAGCCTCGCTGCTTCTGCTTTCATTAATTTGCTTTCTAAATCGCCATCTGTTGAAAGGAGCTTTACTGTATTTACAACTTTACATTCATTGAGGTGGAGGCGCTAAATCTGTAGGGGGATGGGAGACACTTAGACTCGATCCAAGGAAAGGACATGTCCAAAATCTTAGAACATAAAAACATAGGGCAACATCTGGGTATCTTTATTTGTAGACGTTTCGCCCTCCAGTGGCTTTATCAAGGACATACTCGTCAGCACCTCAACAGCCTCATGTAACCTCCCTGGAGGGAAACAGTGAAGAGACTGCAACGTGGAGATTATTATATTCAGGGGAGAGGTATAAACTCGCAGGGGTCATCCAGTGTCTTGGGGAATGGAAGGTATTCAGGCTTGATTCAGGGCACTGGATCATTGGTCCGATTCCTCAGAGCAAGAGCGTCCCACCATCTTCAAGGACCCTCACTTGAGGAGTGCAGCGTGGAGAGTCTGTGGGTCAGAAATAAGTGCCGTAAGACAATCTCCAGTGAAATGCACTCAAGGCTAAGAACCAGACGCTCTCCTTTGAGAAACTCGCAGCTGTTATCACTATACGTGCTTCTTCCTGTTGTATGATCCATACAGGTGTAGCTCTTGTTATTTTTTAAATATATGTAACTATTCTTTGCCATGATGGACCAGTCCAGGCTGAATTGTATGTTGGCTTTCGTCTGGGCTGATCTTGTTGTCAGGACAGGAAGTATCCTACAGAGCGGTAATTCTATGAGTTGTCCTTCCTTAGTAAATAACTCGTATAGAAAAGAACCAAAAAGGCACAATACCGTGACCGAAACAATACACAAATAATCCGCACACAGGAGAGGGATGGTCCAAGTCGGACCGAAACGTCGTCGTAAGCTCCTCTCTCCTTGTGTGCTTGTACAATTAGCTTCACTAGTTCAATGGATCTGTTAAAGGAAGATGGATAGTTTGCACGGGACAACCCTGAATGACATAACGGAAGGGATAGACTCAGAAGTGTCCCTATTTGCAGATGATGTGAAGTTAATGAGAAGAATTAAATCAGTCGAGGATCAGGCAGGACTACAAAGAGACCTAGACAGGCTACAAGCCTGGTCCAGTAAATAGCTCCTTGAATTTAACCCTGCCAAATGTAAAGTCATGAAGATCGGGGAAGGGCAAAGAAGACCGCAGACAGAGTATAATCTAGGTGGCCAAAGACTGCTAACCTCACTCAAGGAAAAAGATCTTGGGGTGAGTATAATACCGAGCACATCTCCTGAGGCACACATCAATCAGATAACTGCTGCAGCATACGGGCGGCTGGCAAACCTAAGAATAGCGTTCCAATACCTCACTAAGGAATCGTTCAAGACTCTGTACACCATACTGGAGTATGCAGCACCAGTTTGGAACCCACACCTGGTCAAGCACGTCGGTAAATTAGAGAAAGTGCAAAGGTTTGCAACAAGACTAGTCCCAGAGCTAAGGGGATTGTCCTACGAAGAAAGGTTAAGGGAAATCGGCCTGACGACACTAGAGGACAGGAGGGTTAGGGGAGACATGATAACGACATATAAAATACTGCGAGGAATAGATAAGGTGGACAGAGACAAGATGTTCCAGAGAGGGGACACAGAAACAAGGGGTCACAGTGGGAAGTTGAAGACTCCTATGAGTCAAAGAGATGTTAGGAAGTATTTCTTCAGTCATAGAGTTGTCAGGAAGTGGAATAGCCTAGAAAGTGACGTAGTGGAGGCAGGAACTATACATAGTTTTAAGACGAGGTTTGATAAAGCTCATGGAGCAGGGAGAGAGAGGACCTAGTAGCAATCAGTGAAGAGGCGGGGCCAGGAGCTATGACTCGACTCTTGCAACCACAAATAGGTGAGTACACAGCGTATTATTCCCATATTTCAAGGTCCACCATCACAACACCCAAAACAGAGATTACAAATTACTGCCCTTCGTGCCGTGTGTCAAATGTGGGTGTGAAGGGGTGGATGTTTGTGTGGATGGGGTGGGTATGAAGTGCTGAAGTGAAGGCTAGACAAGGCTGGGTATCGGGCTTAGGGAGTCCAGGGTGGAGTGACTCATCAGCTAGCACATGTCACGGGAAATTAAACCCTCATGTATACAAAACAAGATGGTATCCCCATGGAATGGTTGCTGATAATTGTCTGGTGGGAGGGGAATAGGAGGAGGAGGAGGAGGAGGAGGAGCAGGAGGCAAAAGTGTGAGGACGAGAAAGGGTGGAGAACATGGGAGACAGAAACAATGTAAGTGTAGAGAGGAAAGAGAGAGAGAGGAGAACAAGAGACAGACATGGGTTGAGAGCGAGGAAAACGTTCCTGTGAGAACAAACAAGAGGAGAGTGCAAGTGACCATAGTCAAAGACTCGAGGTGGAAAAAAAAATCATATATCGTAGGTTAACCAAAGGTAAGAAAATAAAGGGTAAAAGATAGAAGAGGCTAAAATGAAGTGTAGAAGAAAGAAAACGAGAGGGATGGGGGAGGAAATTTACGAAGTTAAAATAGTCTCTCGCCGAATTAAATATAGTATGTTGCATATTGTGTATTTTTAAGAAGCAATAAACCCGTAGGGGTCACACAACGCTTAGAGAATGGGAGTCAATCAGGTTTAATCAAAGGGGGAGGGGAAGTAGCTTCATTTCTTGGATCGAGAGCATTTCAGCAACATTAGAACAACCTTCTAGTATACTGTGTTCCCAAAACCTAAATAAATCTTACTTAAACCTTAAACGCTCTTCGAATTTACTTAGAGAAAAGACTTAATTGATTTTAACCTAATTCCCAATCTGCCATTTTATGGAGAAAATGGGAAAGATGAAATACTGGTTATCAATGATTTGTAAGTGTCACATCCGACTGGCTTCAACGCTGATAACCTCGATAATGCAGCTTCTGAGCGGCTTCAAACTTAAAGTGCTGGTGCATTGTAGTATATTGGTTTCTCTGAAATAAGAGAATCCTCTTCAATTTGCTTTCAGAGCTGTTGTCTCTTAGTGGAAGAATTGAATTAGCTTTGTGCTGTGTCAATTCTCATTTGCCATTTTTATTTTAGTAATTTGGATTCTAAGTTTCCATGTGATAACAAGGGAATGACTCTTCTGCAACGAGAATATCTAACTGAATTAGAAACTAAAGCCACACACACACGGTTCTTATCGTGCGCGTCGAGACAGAGGGTCCCGGGGGTTGCACAGTACTGGACGGAGTTACCTTCCTCGGATCTCAGACAGAAGGATGTCTAATGTGTCCGAGGTTTTCGTTGTGCATCATGTTTCTCGTCTCAACGTGTTTACAGGTTTGACAAAGTCAGAGGAAGAAGAAAGACAGAAGAAAGAAGTCAGAAGAAAAAGACAGTTGAAAAGACAGAAGAGGAGGAGAGAATGAACACAGAAGATGGATGCAGCACAGACTAAAAATCCAGCACAACAGAAGAACCACCAGCAACAAAAACAAACACCAGAAGCACCACCACTACTACTACAAGCAACAGCAGCACCAACAACCACCACCACCATCAACGGCACCACCACCACCATCAACGGCACCACCACCACCAACGGCACCACCACCACCATCAACATCATCAGCACCACTACCATCAACATCACCAGCACCAGCACCACCATCAACATCACCAGCACCACCAGAGAGACCATGGAAGCGTGTGTGAGAGGGGTGTCAGGTCGAAGTATAATGCTGTTAACTTTCCCTCTGAATCTAATAAAGCCATATCCTGAGAATAAAGTTGGATGGTTGATGGAGAGTTGAGAGTGAACCTAGAGGGTTCACAGTGACCAGAGCAGCAAGGTTGATGGAGAGTGGAAGGTTCACAGTAGACAGCAAACATTGAAGAATAAACACACTACACAATATACAGTGAACATAAGTTAACTAATTTCCTCTATTTTGACCTTTCGAAAACATTTTGACACGACTTAAATATCAAACTACACCAGAGTTTATAAAAACCTCCACACCACCACCACCTCCCCATAGTTTCTGACTCGAGGAAACCTCACCCCCCCTCCATAGTTTCTGACTCAAGGAAACCTCGCATGGGAATATAACCCATAAGGGCTGCATATAGGTTAGAATTCCCTAAATGAACTAGAGTGTGAAGATTAGCAGCGAACACTCTTATCTTCGTACACAGATATAAACAGAACATTTGGTCTCACCTCGCTATAATTTCCCAGTAACCTGACAGTAAGAGGCGGTGTCAAAATATCACAACCTGGCCCAGGGCCGGGCTGTGCAAGCAGAAAAAATATTTAAATCCTTCACAGGTATATCAAAGGGGAACATCGCTCCCCGTCATCTAAAAAGCCTCCTGGGTGAAGGCTTGACCAGTCAAGTTGTTCGTTTTAGCAGCAGGCCAGTGCAACAATTTTAGTAAAATTTGCTTTAGTAAGCGTCTCACACAGACCACACACACACACATATATATATATATATATATATATATATATATATATATATATATATATATATATATATATATATATATATATATATATATATATATATATATATCATGAAATGCTAAGCTAGTGTGTCATTTCGCTTAAGTAATCGTGTTCCGGGCTGATCAACTAGACTCTTGGTATCACTGCTAATACGATAGACAACTATTGAGACCTTTGATCCACTGGAGCTACTCATCCCTTCCTCGAATCAAAACTGATTACCTCTCACTCCCCAGGCGCTGTACTACTCCCCTACGTGTTTAACGCTCCCCATGAATATAATAATACAGAACAATATATCTAGGGATATTTTCGTCTTGGGCCATTTATTCTACTGATCCAGACAATATTACGTAGCTAATTTATCTTAAGTCTTGCGTTTATTGCCTAATATATTCTCAAATATATTTGGCCAGGGAAGAGGCTGAGATTTAAGCGAATAGTGAAGATAAATCAGTGGTGGAGGAAGAGGTAGAGTTGTAAGAGATGTGGGTAATGTGCCTTCACGTGCTGCTGGTGATTGTGGGAGTGGGGGAAAGGTGGGAGTGGGGGAAAGGTGGTAGTGGGGGAAGATGGTGGTTGTGGGAAGAGTGGCAGTTGTGGGGGTGTGTGGGAAGAGTGGCAGTTGTGGGGGGGTGTGGTAGCGATGGTGGTGGTTGATGGTGATGGTTGTTGGTGGTGGTGATAGTTGTTGGTGGTTGATGGTGGTGGTTGATGGTGGTGGTTGATGGTGGTGGTTGATGGTGGTGGTTGATGGTGGTGGTGGTGGATGATGATGGTGGTGGTGGTGGTGGCTGATGATGATGGTGGCTGATGGTGGTGGTGGTCTTACGATGGAATTTGACAATGTAAGCTTCATAATGTGCATTGTATTATAATAATATTCGAAAAGCTGAAACCCGTATGGGTCATGTAGTGCACAGATGATTCAACTTGTAATAATAGCGGTTAATGGAACTGAAGGAGTGGGCGAGTAAAATTAACATAATAGTTGTTCTTTAAGTTACTGTTAAGAAAGTCAAAGTCTGCATTAAAAGTGGGATGTCTGTTGTTGTTAGGAGGGCAGCTGGGGTGTGTCGGTACATTACCGATGTCGAAAGTGAATTCTACATGCTCTCTGAAATATGGGACAGCCTAATACACGTTGAACTGCTAGAGCCACCTGGCACTCCTCGCAGAGGCACTGGGCGTCTTTCCGTCTGGTATTCGCGCGCGCGCGCGTGTGTGTGTGTGTGTGAATGAGAGAGAGAGAGAGAAACAGACTTTTAAATGTTTGTGACGCGCGACTTACCACACTCAGTAACGATAAAGTTTCTGAAACCACTGTACAGGTGGGGGATTGAACTCGCGGCAAGTAAGCCGCAAAACTCCAGGCCAGCTGGCTACAAAAAGATTCAACCGTACAGTGGTTTATCTGCAATCGTATTATTATTTCTTAATTCGTGATAAAGGTTTCTCTACTGTATGAACCCGTACTGGCTTTGCTTCCCCCCCTCCTGAATGAATTTTGAAATGTTATTTTTATTTTCTTTCGTTGGAAAAAACTTGTAAACACACAACACAGATTTGGTGTCTCACTTGTACGAATTTTAAATACTTTTCAATATTTGTGAACAATTCCTTGTTATTCTGTTCTAATTTAAACATTTGAAAATCCACACATATAAAGAACCAAAAATGGCACAACACCGTGACTGGAACAATACACAAATAACCCGCACATAGAGAGGAGCTTACGACGACGTTTCGGTTCGATTTAGACCATTTACAATCACATTGTAAATGGTCCAAGTCGGACCGAAACGTCGATATGCCACACGTATGTAAAGGCATTTTACGGGGGGGGGGGAAATATATATAAACATGCAATAAATAATTGCCACAGGAGAGAACCAACAACATCATCAGTGTTCTCAGCCTTCAAAAGCCACTCCACAAATATTACATTTATTTAATTTTAAAACTCAGACGAGAAACCGTGTCGGTGTCAAGAGTTTATAAACGAATGCTTAGAAAAAATAATTATGCACTTACTAGTTCATGCAAGAACAACTCCATGCTCAGGGCGTCTAGAAACTGACTCACAAACATCATTCAAACATGACATTTACAAGATCATAAAGAATAGTTAAAATAAATAAAAAATATATATTAATATTTCATGCAATATCGAACTACACCAATGTTAAGAAAGTATTTAAATGCATTTAAAAGAATATTAAACAAGCATTTCAAACAGGCAAGAAACTGCATTAGTGGTCAAAGCGTCGGAAAAAACGCTCAGAAAATTTATTGAAGAATCAATATTCCGATTGTCTAAAAACTGTCATTAAAAATAAATCTTATAAATCTAGGAATTCATAAGAGAAAAACACCATCATTGTTCAGTGTGTCTATGTATTTTGAGACAAAATAAATTAAAATATTCTTAGGACTCAATAAGAGTGAGTGAGAGAGAGAGAGAGAGAGAGAGAGAGAGAGAGAGAGAGAGAGAGAGAGAGAGAGAGAGAGAGAGAGAGAACCCTACAAGTTTATAAATGAACTAAAGTTTCCCCAAAACATTTGGGAACTCGTTCAGAAGAAAAAGCATTTCGATGTTCGTAGTTCCCATTTTTTTTTTACATAAGTCATTTTAAAACAAGACAAAATTTTATACAGGAAATAAACCATATCAGTTTACAAAGTATCAAAAAAACATTTGTACAAATAATTCTAATGTACTATTTTAAGTCACACAGGAGAGATATCAATGTTCAATGTTACGAGTTATTTCTCGCACAAAAAATCAAATGAAACATTTGATAATTGAAACAGGAGACAAATATCAATGTTACAAGTTTCTAAAATCACTTTTAGATTAAAAATATATATATATAAAACATGCACTTAGCTGTTCATATAGGAGAGAAACCATAGTGTTCAGTCTCTCTAAAAAAAAGTCATTTCTAAAAATTATAACTGACATTTCCTTTTAGAACCCGCACAGGAAATATATTTCAAAGTTTATATTGTCTAAAACAATTTAAAAAAAAAATAAATCTTAAGAATTTATGCAGGCGAAAAAAACACATTAACGTTCAAATTTCTTAAAGCGTTTGAAAAAAAAAAAAAACACGCACTCTAGAGTTTACACTCAAGAAAAAACATCATCGTCCAAATGGTGCAAAATACCATCAACTGAATTAAGTCAGTAAATTGTAAAAGGCTCCAAATCTTCCTTCATATACAATGGAAATTACTCAGCCGGTAACTGATCTGCCGAACTGTAACT
Source organism: Cherax destructor (assembly GCA_009830355.1). Classification (NCBI taxonomy): domain Eukaryota; kingdom Metazoa; phylum Arthropoda; class Malacostraca; order Decapoda; family Parastacidae; genus Cherax; species Cherax destructor. The sequence continues at coordinate 53,328 of WNWK01001258.1, read as the reverse complement.
AATACTGAGGTGCTTGCTGATAACAACAACTTGACTGATCAGGCAATGACTCGGAATCAAGATATGATATTCCATAATAAATAAATATATTATTTATTATGGAATAGCATATCTTGATTCCGAGTCATTGCCGCCGCGGCCCGGTCCTAGACCAGTCCTGGTTGATGTCCTGTTTAATTTTAAGAGAGTTTTTGAAAACTGACCAGTTTTAACTATACACCACGAGAGACAGACAGACACAGACAGATTGGACAAAATAACATGAACACCTGCTGAATGAACTGTTAAATGACTGAATAATCAATTTAAATGTATTACAGGTCCCTTTTTTGAACTATCTTAGAAGGCGATAATGCACAAATTCACACCGCTAGAAATATCAAAATTGGCATAAAGAACATGGACATTAAGTCGAACACTTGGACTGGACCCAACAATCGCCGGATCTAAATATTATTGAGCATCTTTTGGGGTCATTAACTGGAATAGCAAGTCAGGCACCGATTTCCTCCGCCGTCGTCTATGGAATAGTTAGAGCAGGTGTTGCTTGAGGAATAGTTAGAGCAGGTGTTGCTTGAGGAATAGTTAGAGCAGGTGTTGCTTGAGGAATAGTTAGAGCAGGTGTTGCTTGAGGAATAGTTAGAGCAGGTGTTGCTTGAGGAATAGTTAGAGTAGGTGTTGCTTGAGGAATGGCTCAAAATTCCCCTGGATATTGTTCAATTGCTATATAAATACATTCCTCGACGAATTGGTGCTGTTTTTGTTGCAAATGGAGGACCAACTCCATATTGAAAATAAAATATATTAAGACGAGGTACGTATTCATATTTTGTCCAATCCCTGTATATATTGTATATATTCCTACAACACACTTTTTTTTAGTATTGTATCCATTTAATCGGTACGAATGTATTAACATTAAATCAATTCCACTTACAAATAAATGTCCAAATTAGCATTTTAAAAACTATAAGGCCCCTCCGAGGCAGGGTGTGTACCTAAGCTGCAAGATGAATTACATATCTAACGTACAAAATCAAGTGCTGAGCAAGAAACTGGCTCCTCTGGAGTCTTTGGTTTCACTTACGAGTTTATCATAGCTTTTTTTTTTACGTAAGAGTTAGTATCTTCTGCAAGAGACGAAACTGTAGCGCTGTTCGAGGCCCGTGGGTTTTGTGGTGCTGTCATACCTGTGACTGACATCCAGGGTGCTTCTACCCCTGCAGGCCGTACTGAAGCCAGACTATCTTGCTGACTTTCTGGCCAATCAAGCTGTTGCTCTTAGCGACCAACATACCCACTTAACCTTCACAAACGGGTTGATCAGGGACTTGTAAAAGGCACTGTTCACCATGAAACCGGAAAGAGCAGCACCCTTCAAATCCGCTGTATTGGAAATGCTGCAGGTGTCGTCCATTACTAATCCCATCTACTAACTACTCGTGCAGAATATTAATAGTGATTCCATCTGGATGTTTTTGTGCAATTCTAAAATTTACGTTAGCTCCATCCCGAGGCCTCTGAGTCTGAATGACACTGGGTTTGTATAGTTGAGTGCCTTTTGTTCTAGTGAGCAGGATTTGAATAGGATTCTCTTGATATTGCTAATTGTTTCGTGCCTTTTGTTCTTTTTTTGTTCGGTTCACATGACACCAAAGTGCCCAAATTGCTTCATTCTTCTTTAATACGTAGTTTCAAAAGTCTGTGCCATCGACAGTCGAATACAGAAGTGATTGCAACACAGGGGACATTGGAAGTGGAGACGTAATATTGAGATGATCAGTCCCTCAACCTTCATAGGTGGTGGTTAGTTCTTTAGTCAAAGATACCTTAGTTTTACACATCAACTTGGCACTATTGTACACCATTACAATGATATTTAGTATGGTCGTTGAACAGCAGAGTACATGTGCAGCAATGCCATGTGGCTGACCATGGTGTTGCGAGAGTATGTGTGATAATGTGCCGTGGTATGTACTCAAACACTTGTTCCTCTGTAGATCATTGTTAATTTTATTAAGGAAGTCTGGTGTGAGTCAAGGCCGCGGGGGCGATTACCCGGAACCACTGGTGTGAGTCAGGGCCGCGGGGGCGATTACCCGGAACCACTGGTGTGAGTCAGGGCCGCGGGGGCGATTACCCGGAACCACTGGTGTGAGTCAGGGCCGCGGGGGCGATTATCCCGGAACCACTGACAGATAGTGTAAGACAATCATTTAAATATTATTCAATTTCAAAAGTGTAAAAGATCCCTCCGGTTATTGTCTTGCTAGAAATGTCATTTAGATGTTTGTCTACAAAGAAAAAGTATTAATTACATTTTAGACAAATAAAAAAAATCTCTTCTAGATTTCAGTTCATGAAGAAAAAGTATTTTGATTTAAGAATACAAAACCAAAAAACTTTAGATTTAACTTTTCAAAGCAAAAAAAAAAAATATATAATTCAGACAACAGAGGAAAAAAATATATACTTTAGATTTTAGTCTATAAAGAAAAAAACAAAAAAAAAAATATTCAGGTGACAAAAAGAAACATTCCTTTAGGTCCGTAAAGGCTGACGACCCTAAAATACCTGGCGGCCGAGAATATCAATAAGGACGAAGAGCCGAGTGCGGTGGTGTACAAGAACCTTCGTGTCATATCACTTAAAGGAAGCCATCTTAGAATCCAAGTCTCCGTCCAGAGACTTGGATTCTAAGATCACATTAAAAAGAGGATAAGTTGGGCTCCGGTTAGCTTGACTTCAACTGAAATGAGAGCAAATATTTAAGTGCCAAATTCGCGACATCCTTTGAAACGAATGTTTTAAAAGAGAGAGAGAGAGAGAGAGAGAGAGAGAGAGAGAGAGAGAGAGATAGAGAGAGTCTTATTATATCTATTTTTATATCTATACCTGGCTTCTGCAATAAGCCTATTGTCAGAGTCAGTACGTGAGTCAATGGTGGGAAGGAGGTGGGGAAGAAGAGTGGAAGAGGAAGACGGGCGATAGACGAAGGGAAAGTGATGGGGAAAGGGGGGAGGGAATTGGATAAAGAGATGAAGAAAGATGGTGCGTGAAGGATGGAGAGAGCGACAGAGCTAGAGGGAACAAGATGGAAAAGAGAGGGAGGGAGCAGGAGGATGAAGACTGGTATGAAGGGAACACGGAATAAAGAACAAGTGTCCGAAATCTTCAGTGTCACTCAGTGCCAGGATGTAAATACCTCCACTATAATGACGCTGGCACATACGCTAGCATACTGAGTACGGATGTGTTAATATGCTCAGGTGGAGCCAAGGGTAATCAGAAACAAATTTGTATGCTCATGTAGGCAAGCGATTATACCTAACTGCTTGTATACGTCGCACATGAAAAGCCTTGAACTCTTAACATCTAAATACCGCCCATACAACCCATCCCACAACCTGAAACATCGTGCGTGGGGATGCCAACGTTCTAATGAGGATTCACGTGTACCGCTCTGCCAGACGTAGACTGCATGTTTATGTCGCTTCATTTTAATTTTTGGGGGGTCAGCTAACTATACGTAGACATTAATTAATTTTCGTTAACTAGTATTTAACAAATATTTAAGTTTCGGCGCTATACCAGCAGGGAAGAACACACGAAAGGCATTACGTGCAAAAACGCACGTCCTGTTTGAGGACTAAGCAGTAATCGATATTCATCATTACACTTCCGAGTTTCAGGAAAAATACCGACCACTTATGACAGCAATTTAAACATCTAGTGAAACTGTTAAGTGAGCCCTTTCAATTTCACGCAGGTCATTAAGGATGCATTTCGCTTCTACACTAACGTTAAATATACTTTAACCCATAAAATACGGATTAAACTGTATATATCCCAGAGAGAGAGAGAGAGAGAGAGAGAGAGAGAGAGAGAGAGAGAGAGAGAGAGAGAGAGAAGAGAGAGAACGAGAGAGAACGAGAGAGAACGAGAGAGAACGAGAGAGAACGAGAGAGACGAGAGAGAAGAGAGAAGAGAGAGAGAGAGAGAGAGAGAGAGAGAGAGAGAGAGAGAGAGAGAGAGAGAACGAGAGAAAGAGAGAGAGACTGACTTCGGTGTATATACTGAGATGCATAATATATCCAATATATCCAAATAAACGTAAAGGTAATCGCCAGTAAGGTTACACCATAAAGGACCTATATCACAGTTCGTTTACTGTTAAGTAGAACAATGGGACTGGCTCACACTGGTCCTCTACCGAGATCCCAGAAAACTATGCATATACTGTCAGTTACATGAACATGATTAAGGTTGAGCACATGTCGATTAGACACTAGGCATGTTTCTGCCCCGCCGGGAATTGAACCCGGGCCCTCCGTGCGTGAAGCGAGAGCTTTAGCCACCATGCCATCGGGGCGTGTGTGTGTGTGTGTGTGTACTCACCTAACTGTGGTTGCAGGGGTCGATACTCAGCTCCTGGCCCCGCCTCTTCGCTGTCTGCTACTGGGTCTCTGCTCTCCCTGCTCCATGAGCTTTATGTTGAATTATGTTTTGTCTGGTGTATTGTGGTGTGTGTATTGTGTGTGTATGTTAAGGAACACTTCAACAGTATTTCTGCCACCTATGACACCACTTAGGAATAATGGCTGAGATGTGTGTTGTGTGCTGTGTGTGTGTCAGATGGGTGTGTGGCAACCCTCAGTGACAACTAGCACTAAGCGAGTATAGCAACCCGGTCAACTACCTGAAATATTTCTGTCATCGTGTTTGGCCTCCTGTGGATTAGTCAAGAAGATTGTCCCTGAACGTTTGAGAGGTGTGGTGGGAGCTCAAGACCCCAAGTTCATTGAAGCAGCCGAGCGATGGGACATCCTGGCAGACTCCTCCAGTAGACCAGATCCTCCCAAAGAGCACAAACATTCCCACTGGGACAAACCGATCATCGAAAAAATTGCCAACACAATGCTCACCAACGCTTCAGGAAAGGACAAAGCTCGTCTCCTAGCGGTGAAGGCACCACACTCAGGAGATTTCCTTCTAGCTGTTCCCAATTCCTCTCTGGGGACTCGACTCGACCCACAGGCCATTCGGATTGGTGTTGCTCTTCGCCTAGCCGCCCCCATACTCACCGAACATAGGTGTATTTGCGGTAGAGCGACGGCTGATCAATTCGGACTTCATTGTCTCGTTTGTCACACATCAGAAGGGAAGTATGCTAGACATGAGGAGGCCAATGACATCATAAAGAGAAGCCTCGCCACATCCCGTTGCCCAGCTCAACGGGAACCCCAAGTGCAGAGGTCTGATGAAAGTCAAAAGCGTCCTGATGGAGGCACTATGCTACCCTGGAAGGATGGTAAGCAGATTGCTTGGGACTACACCTGTGCTGCCACAAGGCAGACACCTACCTGCCATACTCCGTAGCTGAAGGGGGTGGAGCAGCCAGCCACAGGGAGACCCAGAAGACTCGCAAATATGAAGGCCTTCCCCCTTGCTATAACTTCATCCCAATAGGGTCGGAGACCCTTGGAGCATGGGGCTAGTGTGCTCTAAAGTTTTTCAAAGAGCTGGGTGAAAAACTCATCATAGAAACCAAGGACCACAGGGCGACCAGCTTCCTCTTTCAGAGACTCAGTATTGCGATCCAGAGGGTAAATGCCTGCAGCATTCTGGGCACGCGGCCCACTGCCGGGGAGCTGGACGAAGCATTTGACATGTAGCTCTGAGTTGTTATCTATGTTGTTCTACTCCCTATTGTATTCTTGTCAATGTATTTTGTCTTGAAATAAAGTTTATAGACATTCAAAAGATGGGGTGGTAGGGGAAGTGGAATATTCAAATGGCTTCAGAAAGAAATCTAAATATTCTTCCTTGAAGCCTTTTTATCTACTTCTCCGAGGCTATGGGTCCCACAATGTACACCAGAGGTGGACCCCATCCTATATATATATATATATATATATATATATATATATATATATATATATATATATATATATATATATATATATATATACACACACACATATTTTGGCTTAAAGAGCAATGCCTTCTTGCCGAACAAGGCAAGCAAAAATTTGTGTATACAACAATTTCGCAAAAATCATTCTGAACCTAAAGAAAAAAAAATATTTCATTGTGTTTGTTTATTAAATTATTGTAAACTTATCTAAAATATATTTAGTTGGATTAGGCTAAATTAAATTGAGCTTGTTATAATAAGGTTTGGAAAATTTTCTAAAGGTTCTTTTGGTACAAAATTATTAATTTTTACATTAACATAAATAAAAAAAAAATATCTTTAAAAGTACAAGAGAATATTTAAGAAAAGACTTAATTTTAAACGAGTTCTTGCTAATTGACCAGTTTTACCTATTCAGCACGACATATATACATACACAAACACACATTCTATGTACCAGGAAGTTCCTTTGCCTTTCCCATCTGCTAGGAATGGTTTTTTATAGTTTGTAATGCGGACTTTCATTCGGTAACATCCACTGCAATCGGTGGAAATGCTAGGTAGGCTCTTTCCTATCACAAAACGAACGGAAGACAAATAAGGCGGGGCCATGGTACACAGAACGTAGCAAGAGAGCTGCTGGATACATCTCCTGTGCCTAGAACCCAAGTTGCTGCATGTGAGAATGACTTGAGTGCGGTTATCAAGACACTGAGGCTATGTTTCACCCGCTAGAGACTTCTTCAGTCCGGTACAGAGAACAAGAGACAGTAAATTTATATCGTGGCGAAGGTTACGTGTCAAGCCAAGAGTGTGGAGGTAGAAGCCATCAGTGAACAAGTCATCAGTGAACAAGTTGCACTTAAATCAAGGTTTTAATAAACGATCAAGGTTTTAATAAACGATCAAGTTTTAATATAGAATGAAGCTTTTAATAAACAATCAAACTTTTAATAAAGGATGAAGGTTTCACTGTCAGTGTTGAGAACACACGAGGAGAACACACGAGGGAGATGAACAACCTGAAATAAAGGTCGTCACACTTTAGTCTGTAAGGTCGTAGGTGGCGAAAGCCGACTAAAAGTGAATTATAGAAACATTAATAGGGTAAGCCCTTTTCTTTAACGTTTCGCCCGCGCTGCGGCTTTGTCAGGTACTTAAAGTCTCTTAATGGGCGAAGGGTGTTTAATTAAAGCCTTCCCTTGTTTGTGTGTGTGTTTCACGTCAGTGTAGAAGGCGAGAATGGGAGGAGTGATGGTGGGAAGGATGAATTCCCCTTAGTTTTACTCCCAGAGCCCGGCCTTGGGCCAGGCTCGTCTGATGACTGCCTGGTCAACCAGGCTATTGCTGCTGGTGTTCCGCTGACCCACATAATCCATCACAGCCTAGTTGATCTGCCACCTGGTGAAAGATACTTCTCCAGTTTCCTCTTGAAGACTTGGACACTCGTCCCACCAGTTTCTGATATTTTCTGGTAAGATGTTGAGTAGTCTGGGGCCACAGACGTTGATGGTGGAGGTGCGCCTGAGAGTGCCAGTAATTTTTATTTTAGGCATAGGTACACATAAGCACAATTATCAGTGTAAATTATCTAGTATAACCCAGGAAAGTCGAGGATGCTGAGATGCAAATGGTAATAATGGAAGGGATGGAATGGGTGAGGGAGAGGATGAGGCTGGATGAGGGTTTTCAGGGATTGGGGGTGAAGAATTAGGGGTAAGGGAGCGGAGTTGAGGGAGTGCAGGTGAGGGAGTGGAGGTGAGGGATGGGGATGAAGGATTTTGGGGGTGAGGGATTTTGGGGGTGAGGGAGAAAACATTTTTCTCAGCGGGGTCCACACAATACGTGGTGGCAGCGGCTAAAAGCATCAGGATGTTGGCGTGAATGATGACCTTCCCCCTCCCCTTCCCCCCCTCCCACTCTACCTTCCCCCTCCCTCTTCTGAACTTCCCTCCTCTTCCCCTTTCCACCTTTCCCTCGTATCCTTCACAAAGTCATCCTCTTCTCACCTTCCTCTTTCCCTCCTTGTCTTTCCCCTTCCTTCTCTTCCCCCATTCTCCAACTCCTCCCCCTGCTGATGGAGAAGTGGTTGATCCATATACCTTCCTCTTCAGACCTTTATATATATAACAAAAGATGGTAGGGGGGAGGAAAGGTGTGTGATGGGAGGGGGTGATGCACAAGTGAGAAGAAATGAGAATGTAACGAGGGTTTGAAAATGACGTAGAAAACTCGAGTGACGAGAGAATAGAGAATGGTGGTTAAGTTGGTGAGAGAGGGGGAGGGGGTTGTGAGAGCGGGGGAGGGGAAGTGAGAGGATTGGTCGGGTGGTGGTAGGGTAGTGGTTGTGGAGGGTCGAGGTGAGAGGATAGTGGAGTGGTGAGGTGATGGTATACCTGGAGGGGGTTTCGGGGGTCAACACCCCCGCGACCCAGTCCATGATCAAACTGTGGAGAAATGTTTAAAAAAAAAAAATGCTCTGGCAGGGTAAATGGTAACGTGGACCAACACTCAAAATAAAGAGAAATGCCCAAAAATAAGTACATTTTCTTGCCATTTATTACAAAATCATGATCAATAAATGTCTTAAATAACTAGAGATGTGTCGGATTTAAAACCAATGAATGAACTGACTTTGTAGATAGACAATACTGACTTTTTTTCCAAAGAAAAGTCGTTAGTCTGTTAAGAAGGAATCTGATCACTGAATAAATTTTACAATGATAACAATAGTGCTAATAAATCCTTGCGTGATTTTGCCGCCGAAGTGACTAGTTTATTGTGCACTCCATAGCCGTCCTGTGGAGGGCAGCGCAACGAAAGGCCTAGGAACTAGGCCCCTAGAAAAGGGTTAACGGGAGTATATCTGGATTGATATCTAAAATTATCTTACCAGTTGCAAGCAAATTTAGGATATATGCTTAATACGAACTCGTGTCTTACTTTCCTTAAAAAAGAAACCTTGACATATCACACAGGTTATTGAACTAAATTTCTCAATAAGCAGCATTTATGAGCTCAGTAATACAAGCAGGATCACCTAGCGGACTGAAATGATATTACGTTAGGTATCATATTTACATTTTAATTTCATCGACGCTTTACAGGTGGTCTTAAAGCTATAAAATCTAAGTCTACTACTACTACTACTATCACTTCTACTACGCCTTTTTCCCCGCCGTCTACCGTATTGTCTTCAGGCCTTTTCTATTTTTCTCGCCCTCAGGTGTGACTTGACAATGGCCCAGAACAGACAAATATTGTCATAAGGTTGACCTCCTAAGTGGGTTATTATGAACTGTTCCAGCCACGGTGTTGTGACTGATTCTTAAAGAGGTTGGCTTGTTTTACGGGACAGTAAGTAGATGTTAGGCAGAAAGTGGGAACCCCTGGGGTTTAAGGCGTTGTTTAGGGGCAAAACCCAGTAGAGTCCAGGGACTCTCCCACCGGGAAGAGGCAAGATCGTTGTCACCCTACCACAGCCCACGTAAAATAAAAGCTGTAATCACTGAAGAGTAAGTCGCACGTTTCTAGGACGACGTTTCCAAAGGCGGATCGAAACGTGGTCTAAAGTTTCGTCTCCAAGATGTGGGTTAACTGAGAAGAGGCTAAGGTCGCAAGGGATTCGAAGACTAACCCAAAAGGGTTCTTTCAGGTATACAGAAGTAAGATTAGGGACAAGATAGGCCCACTTAAGAGTAACTCAGGACAGATCACGGACAGTGATAACGATATGTGTGAAATTTTCAATACTTACTTCCTCTCAGTTTTTACTCAGGAAGATACTAGCAGAATTCCAGAAATAATAAATTATGTAGAACTGGAAGATAACAGACTATGCTCGATTGGGGTAACTAGTGACATGGTCCTCAGACAAATAGAGAAATTAAAACCTAACAAATCCCCAGGCCCTGATGAACTGTTTGCAAGAGTTTTAAAGGAATGTAAAGAGGAACTTAGCAAACCTTTGGCAAATCTTTTCAATATATCACTACAAACTGGCATAGTGCCAGACAAGTGGAAAAGGGCAAATGTAATACCTATTTACAAGGCAGGTGACAGGTCCTTAGCTTCGAACTATAGACCAATAAGCCTTACCTCCATAGTTGGTAAATTTATGGAATCAATAATTGCCGAGGCAATTCGTAGCCATCTTGAAAAGCATAAATTGATTAATGAATCTCAACACGGTTTTACAAAGGGGCGTTCATGTCTTACGAATTTACTAACTTTTTTCACTAAGGTGTTTGAGGAGGTAGTTCATGGTAATGAATATGATATTGTGTATATGGACTTCAGTAAGGCTTTCGATAAAGTTCCACATCAGAGGCTACTGAGGAAACTTAAGGCACACGGAATAGGAGGAGAAATTTTTCCTGGGTAGAGGCATGGTTGACTAATAGGCGGCAGAGAGTTTGCATAAATGGAGAGAAATCAGAATGGGGGCGCGTCTCAAGCGGTGTTCCACAGGGGTCAGTTTTGGGCCCCCTGTTGTTTACAATTTACATAAACGACATAGATGAGGGAATAAATAGTAGCATAAGTAAATTTGCTGATGACACAAAATAGGCCGTCCAATTCATTCAAATGAGGACATTAGAGCACTCCAGGATGATTTGAATAGACTGATGCAGTGGTCGGAGAAGTGGCAGATGCAGTTTAATGTAAACAAATGCAAAGTTCTAAATGTTGGGCAGGACAATAACCATGCCACATATAAGCTGAATAATATAGATCTTATTACTTGTAATCGCGAGAAGGATTTAGGAGTTCTGGTTAGTAGTAATCTGAAGCCTAGACAACAGTGCATAAGTGTTCGCAATAAAGCTAACAGAATCCTTGGCTTCATATCAAGAAGTATAAATAACAGAAGTCCTCAGGTTGTTCTTCAACTCTATATATCTTTGGTTAGGCCTCGTTTAGATTATGCTGCACAGTTCTGGTCACCGTATTACAGAATGGATATAAATGCACTGGAAAACGTACAAAGGAGGATGACAAAGTTGATCCCTTGTATCAGAAATCTTCCCTATGAGGATAGACTGAGGGCCCTGAATCTGCACTCTCTAGAAAGGCGTAGAATTAGTTGGGATATGATTGAGGTGTACAAATGGAAAACAGGAATAAACAAAGGGGATGTAAATAGCGTGCTGAAAATATCCAACCAAGACAGGACTCGCAGCAATGGTTTCAAGTTGGAAAAGTTCAGATTCAGGAAGGATATAGGAAAGCACTGGTTTGGTAATAGAGTTGTGGATGAGTGGAACAAACTCCCGAGTACCGTCATAGATGCTAAGACGTTGTGTAGTTTTAAAAATAGGTTAGATAAATACATGGGTGGGTGTGGATGGGTGTGAGTTTGGACCTGACTAGCTTGTGCTACTAGGTCAGATGCAGTGCTCCTTCCTTAAGTGAATGTAACCTGACCTGGCTGGGTCGGGGCATTGGCTTAAGCCGTTGGAGATTTGGACCTGCCTCGCATGGGCCAGTAGGCCTGCTGCAGTGTTCCTTCTTTCTTATGTTCTTATGTCTCCCTCACCACGTCAAGATGAACAGCGATCTGTTCATCTTTATCCCTATTTTTCGTTGATTACATTTTTGTTCTTTATAAATTATTCTTATACCACTGATTTACTCCGATTTATTATTCCCTTCACTCCTCCTACCTCCCCCCATCCTCATTTCATTTTCTCCGTTCCCTCCTCTCCTATCCCCAACACTCCCCTCCTAGCCCTCATCCCTGCCCACCCCTTCTATCCCTCTTTCAAGCCTCCTTCACCCTTCGTCCCTAACCCTCTATCTCCAATCATTTTTTTTACTCACCGCTCAGGGCAGAGCTTTTCTACTAAAGCCGACGTATTAAAAGCAACGTTTTAAATGGTCAATGCGTCACCGCTGGATGCTGCTGCCGCCGAGTGAATTTCACTGTCGGCCGAAGCATCCGAAATCATTGCTAAATTGAAATGCAAATAAAACGGTAAATTAAAAAAAAAAAACAGGCATGGCAACCCGAAAATTGATTAGAATATCAAAATGAAAAGCTGTTGAAACGGCGATTAAAAAATTTTATAAATGGCAAATCGAAAATTAAATGGCAAGGCAAAAAAAAAGTTTTTGAAAGTTAAGTGTTAAAAGAATATCATGACAACTTTAAACGTCGTCACAATAATAATAAAAGTGCTGTTGAAATGGTCAGGAAAATTTCTACCGATCTGGGAAGCCGAAAAAATAGAGGAAATTCCACATTTTTATTAAAACGGTAAAACATAAATAAAACGGTAATGTTTGGTGATAGGGCAAATCCGTGCCAGCCCGGGCGTCCTGTAACGACCACAGGACGCGTGTAGGGGGCACAGGGCAAGCAGGTTCGGAGGTGCAGGTTCAAGGCTGCAGGTTCAGGGCTGCAGATTCAGTGCACCAGGTTTAGGACTGCAAATTCACGGCAGCAGGTTAAAGCTAAAAGTTCAAGGCTGCAGGTTCAGGGCTGCAGGTTCAGGACAACAGGTTCAGGACAGCAGGTTCAGGGCAGCAGGTTCAGGGCAGCAGGTTCAGGGCTGCAGATTCAGGACAGCAGGTTCAGGGCTGCAGATTCACGGCAGCAGGTTCAAGGTTAAAAGTTCAGGGCTGCAGATTCAGGACAGCACGTTCAGAGCTGCAGATTCAGGACAGCACGTTCAGGGCTGAAGATTCAGGACAGCACGTTCAGGGCTGCAGATTCAGGACAGCACGTTCAGGGCTGCAGATTCAGGACAGCAGGTTCAGGGCTGAAGATTCAGGACAGCACGTTCAGAGCTGAAGATTCAGGACAGCACGTTCAGAGCTGCAGATTCAGGACAGCAGGTTCCGGGCTGAAGATTCAGGACAGCACGTTCAGAGCTGCAGATTCAGGACAGCACGTTCAGAGCTGCAGATTCAGGACAGCAGGTTCAGAGCTACAGATTCAGGACAGCAGGTTCAGAGCTGCAGATTCATGACAGCAGGTTCAGAGCTGCAGATTCATGACAGCAGGTTCAGAGCTGCAGATTCATGACAGCACGTTCAGAGCTGCAGATTCAGGACAGCACGTTCAGAGCTGCAGATTCAGGACAGCACGTTCAGAGCTGCAGATTCAAAGCAGCAGGTTCAGAGCTGCAGATTCAAAGCAGCAGGTTCAGGGCTGCAGATTCAAGGCAGCAGGTTCAAGTCAGCAGGTTCGTACACTAATGAAGGCAATTATCACCAGTTCGGAACACAGGTAAGCTACACCGATCAGATAATTGCCTTTGTTAATTACCCGACGACATGTTAGGCATTCCTTAATTACATTTGTTCCATTGTATGAAGAAACTACCGATAAATTCCCCCGTTAATTGCTCGTCCATCATACGGATTATCTTTATTATGCATTTTAATCTCGAAAATGCGCTAAACCCATGTGGGTCGTGAATTATTTTTTCAAAGTCATCAGCGAAAAGATTTATTTGGCGAAGGTCTCGAAATCCAAGGAATTTGAGTTTTCGTCTCCTTCCTCTGATTAAACCCTGTTACCTCTCAATTTCCTCTCCTCCCCCTCCCCCCCAGGGGCGCAGTATGGCCCGTACGGATTTAGCTCTTCCTATAAATTTAAGAATACCCATTTTTTCCTATTTTTTAATTAATATTTTAAGAAAAATTCTTATTCCTCATCGCATAGAGATGGTTTTGCCTGCACTGATTATTAATCGGGAAGCGCTAAACCAGTATGGGTCATGTAGCGTGGGTTTTTTTTTCCCAGTAGTTCCTCCCACATCAGCGAGTCTACCTGCAGTCCACCTGGAGGTTGATCCCAGTTCTTAAAAAATCTAAAGGAGATTATTGTGATTGTGAAAATGCTCATATATATATTATATATATATATATATATATATATATATATATATATATATATATATATATATATGAGAGAGAGAGAGAGAGAGAGAGAGAGAGAGAGAAAAAGAGAGAGAGAGAGAGAAGATAACCGCACTGTCTTAACCAAGGTGATCCACTTAAACACTAATTTACTCTCTCTGGTAAGGTTACAGATCCCTCGTGGAAAGACGAGGTCTAGGGAGACAAATGTAACAAGTACATGGACTAGGCAGATAGCAGAAGGTCTATATCGAGGCTATCTTGTTGAGATGAGCTCTAGCTATCTCTGCTTCTATCTAGAGAGTTACGTATAGAATAGCTCTACTAAAAAAATAGCAAAGAAAAATTACTGTCATATGGAGACACATGAACAAGTATTTAATGATTAGCATGGAAGTGGTGTTCTTCTATTATTACTCCTACATCTTCTGTTCTATTATCGCTATCACCACCACTAGTACCTTACCAAGGGTTGTAAATTGTCAACCAATTGTCTTGAACGGCCACAGCCATCCTCTCCATTGTGTAAAATCTGCTCCCTGCAATTTGTCTAGTTGAATCCGATGCTTGAAAAGTGCTTGTACAACCGGTTCTTGAAACCAAAAGTATACAAGGGAACAGAAATTGCTTCGAAATCTCACGAGAAGAAATATGACTGCAAAAGGCCAAGTGTTTCGGCTGAAGAAGGGAGGGGTACTTACTCTCTGAAGATACCAGAGAAGTAAGGGACGAACGTAGCGATTAAGGGTAAGCGGTCGAAGAGAAAGGCGAATCCTAATGCAAATCAAATGACCACCAGTGAAACATCATACAAAGATGCTGATAACGACAGGTATCAGCACCTTTGTAGATAAGTTTAGGGCATGATTTATTTATCATGCCCTAAACTTATCTATCATGTGGAAATAGCAAGGACACCGATGGAAATAAGTCCATTTGTCAGACTTTTCTTGGGTTATCCTAGGTAATTTACACGTATGTTAAACTACACATGGTCTTTGATAATGTGAGAAATCACGAAAGCGCTTGGAAAATCACTATTTTTTCGCAGTGTTTATTTTGCATATTGTGATATCACCTGTTTACTGTGATCTTATTGCACATGTTAAACTATGTATGATAATTGTACTTACATGTCACCTGTACCTAAACAAACTTGCTTATATTCCGAGTCTCTTTCCATCACCGCTGGAACTTTAAAACGTATAGAAGCTAACAGTGACCTCCAGTGAAACTAATACATAAGAGTAGGTAACACAGGAACCACATTCACACAAACGCATACCAAGGAGCCAAAGGAACTGATTAGCCTAAACTCCTGCCCGATTTAGGTTCCACGAAAAAAAAAGTTTAATTCGTGACCACACTGACTCAGCTTTAATCCGTTAGAGCAACATTGGATTTCCAGCAGAGTCACCCCTGCGTTGTGTGTTCCATTTAGCTGGATATGGGCCCACTAAGGTACACTGCAGTTCACACTGGGACCATCCGTGTCTAAATGTGGGTGGAATTAGGAGAGAGACAATAAAGATAGAACGAGAGTACATGAGGAGGGGAGGTAAGAGGGGAAAGCAAGCAATGAGGGAATGAAGAGCTGGGTGTGGATTATCTGGCTGAAGTGAAGCTGGAGGCTGGGAGATTAACATCTCGCTCAGAGGGGAAAGTTAATCTCATTGGAGAGGAGTGAAGTGGGAGTGGGGGAGGAAAGAGGTGTCGTCTATGCGGGATGTAAGAAGAACAACGAAAGGGGGGCTCTTACGAGGGGGTGAAGTGAAAGGGGCGCTTACGTAGGTTGGGGTGAGAACTCTACCAACACCATTCAACTGTATAACAACATTACTGAAAGACATGGAAACACGAAGAGCTATGAGAGAGAGAGAGAGAGAGAGAGAGAGAGAGAGAGAGAGAGAGAGAGAGAGAGAGAGAGAGAGAGAGAGAGAGAGAGAGAGAGAGAGAGAGAGAGAGAGAGTGGATGCACTCGAGACAACTGCGTAAGGCAGCGGTTAATGCTGCCGTTTACCCTCATATAACAATCGGCTTCGCGTCTTTAAGCAAACCATAGTACCGCGCCATTTAACAAGCCATATCATAACAAAGACCCGTGTGTGGTGGAATTTTCATTTTGACGAACAAACCATTAAGAAATGTAGGTAGATTTAATTTTCCTATACCGGAAGAGAATCGTGAATGCTTGTCTGTGATGGTGTAGAGAGACTCCACCGGTGCCAGCTCAATGGTATTAGATCGACTGCTCAACACAGCGAATGATTCCATGACTAGTATTGTTTGTGGCTTCACAATGTTGGTAAGTGGCACTACATGGGGGATTTCTTAATTGCTTATTTGTTCTAATAGATCTTCTCAGGTGTTCAAAGATGACCTTCAGCTGACGCTTACATACATACATACACACACACATTATATATATATATATATATATATATATATATATATATATATATATATATATATATATATTAGCAAAGACAAGGCATGAATGTGATGTTATGTTACCAACTTAAGATTACTCTAGTCCCAGTAAGGTTAACTAAAAATCACCTGTGATGTTGAATGTCTAAACAATGATAAGCGCTGCATTAGCGGACACTCATAATTCAACCTATCCTCATTTCAATATGTTCATTTTCTTACAAAATTACCAGCGTCTATTTCAGAAAGTTTCCCGTAACTGAATGAAACCTATTTCCTGCATTAACCTATAAACATGTGTATTTAACCACCGATAGGTAGAATAAAAGACGACTGCGACCAATATGGCAAGGTAGCGGCAATAGGCAACCAAGGAACGTTTATTTATGCACGAGTGTCATTTATGGGCCGAGAATTAATTGTATCTTGAGAGTTGAGAGGAAATATGAGTTTTAAAGCAGAATCAACCAAGCACGCCCAACTCCCCCTTTTTCTTTCAAAAGAGAAAAAATAGGTTAAAACTATAATCTAATTCTATTAAAGACCCACTACACAATAGTAGAACTATACCGTAATGCAATTGAGAAGACGGGCCAGATTCTAGCCCGGGTCACTCGATGTAGAGACGCCAGGATGTCAGCCCGGGTCACGCATGGAGAAGACCCGGGCCAGGATGTCCTAGCCCGGGTCACCGCATGGAGAAGACCCGGGCCAGGATGTCCTAGCCCGGGTCACCGCATGGAGAAGACCCGGGCCAGGATGTCCTAGCCCGGGTCACCGCATGGAGAAGACCCGGGCCAGGATGTCCTAGCCCGGGTCACCACATGGAGAAGACCCGGGCCAGGATGTCCTAGCCCGGGTCACCACATGGAGAAGACCCGGGCCAGGATGTCCTAGCCCGGGTCACCGCATGGAGAAGACCCGGGCCAGGATGTCCTAGCCCGGGTCACCACATGGAGAAGACTCGGGCCAGGATGTCCTAGCCCGGGTCACCACATGAGAAGACCCGGGCCAGGATGTCCTAGCCCGGGTCACCACAGGAGAAGAGCCGGGCCAGTATGTCCTAGCCCGGGTCACCACATGGAGAAGACCCGGGCCAGGATGTCCTAGCCCGGGTCACCACAAGGAGAAGACTCGGGCCAGGATGTCCTAGCCCGGGTCACCACAAGGAGAAGACCCGGGCCAGGATGTCCTAGCCCGGGTCACCACAAGGAGAAGACGGGCCAGAATGTCCTAGCCCGGGTCACCACGGAGAGACCCGGCCAGGATGTCCTAGCCCGGGTCACCACAGGAGAAGACCCGGGCCAGGATGTCCTAGCCCGGGTCACCACAAGGAGAAGACCAGATCCAGCGGCCAGGAAGTCCGTTCTAGCCCGGGTCACCACAAGGAGAAGACTCGGGCCAGGATGTCCTAGCCCGGGTCACCACAAGGAGAAGACCGGGCCAGATGTCCTAGCCCGGGTCACCACAAGGAGAAGACCCGGGCCAGGATGTCCTAGCCCGGGTCACCACAAGGAGAAGACCCGGGCCAGAATGTCCTAGCCCGGGTCACCACAAGGAGAAGACCCGGGCCAGAATGTCCTAGCCCGGGTCACCACAAGGAGAAAACCCGGGCCAGAATGTCCTGGCGAACCTACCTTTAGTACAATACACTAGACAAAACTTTCACCACTACACACACAACTAAACTACGTAAGAATAAAGGAGCACTGTTAGTTTGGCTAAAACAACTGTCGCTTAATAAGCCAAGTCCACGAACTTTGTCTGAAAACCAAATATATATAGTGTCTTCTTGTCATTAATTAGTAATGGCGCCTATATGTTCTTAATATTTCAACTCTCCCTCCTCCGGGCACAGACATATACTTTTAAGAGCCACATACGATGTCTGCTAAGTGGAAGGTTGAATGGAAAAGGCTGTTAACACAGGGCCATTAAAACACCTGCTGATCCTTGCTATCTGGCTGGCCGACGCGCCACTCTTATGCCAACAATAGTAATGGCAACACCTGCATTTGGTGAGCCAATCAGAATTGATGATAAACTTGAAAGCTGTAGAAGAATATTGATTATTTCTCCGAGGTTACGGTGCAGATTATTTTTTTTTTTAACGGGGTTATTTCTTGTTTCTTTTAACACAATTTCGAAGAAAAATTACCTGTCCCTAACTGCATATTAAGGTTTAAATTGCACAAACAGAGTGCAACAAAATATGCAACAATAAGTGCATCGTCAGTAAAGATAGAATAAGAGAAACCATAAATGCCGAAAGGTCGACAGCAGCGAACAAGAAATATATATATGGAGACGTGGCATTCACTCCTGAGTAGTTGAATTTGTTAACACCTTGTGGATCGGAACACGTATAATACTGGCAGGTAGTATACATGTAGAGGGAAGATGTTTTACGACGCACATCACCGCTGTATGACCCTAGTAGGCTTAGCGCTTCTTTTTGATTATAATAATTACGACGCACTACACAACGTAGTGATTTTTTTTTTGGGGGGACGGACACTAAACTAACAGTCTGTACACTCACTAAGATTAACATTCTGTACATTAATGTGAGATTAAAACTAATTACATGAAATATTAGTTTAACAGTTAGTAATTCACTATGATTTACAGGCAATATATTCAATAAGATTTAGCGAGTCAGCATATGTACTGTAAGATTTACTGTCACCGCGTTCACTGCAATATTTAGTCGGTAAATTATACTGCAAAGTCGGATCATTCCTAAAAAGACTAATTACGATCATTTTGGGGACGAAATTAATGTTTTCATTAAGTCGGAAGATTCAAGGAATGCAAAGGGAATCTCGAATCAGCACAGAAAACCTTTGGTGCCGATTCTAGTGAGGAAGAGGAGGTTGTTAATCCAAGGCTTGCAGAGGCATATCCAAATCAATTCTGAAAAAACCCTTTAGTTCTCTCTACTGTCATTTGTCTCTCAGGGTATATATGCCTTGATGCTGGTGAAGGGGTTCTTGATTTAAGGAATTTAAACTCACTCAATCCCCTTCCCCTCGCCTCTTTCTCCCTCTCATTTATCAAAAGTGGCAAGAGAGAATAAAACTGATATGAAATTCAGAATGTTACGATTAGCGCAGGTCGTGTGAGTTCAACTTACGTCTTAGTAACGAACCCCACGAAAACATGTGATGAACCCCATGTACATGTGACGAACCCACATGAACATGTGACGAACCCCATGTACATGGGACGAACCCCATGTACATGGGACGAACCCCACATACATGTGACGAACCCCATGTACATATGACGAACCCCACGTACATGTGACGAACCCCACATACATGTGACGAACCCCATGTACATGTGACGAACCCCATGTACATAGGACGAACCCCACATACATGTGACGAACCCCATGTACATATGACGAACCCCACGTACATGTGACGAACCCCATGTACATGTGACGAACCCCATGTACATGTGACGTACCCCACGTACATGTGACGCGGAAAAAATCACTAGTCTCCACACATTTTGAAGAGAAATGACATTAAATACCGCCACGTTGGGAAACAAAAACAAATGCTGTATAATACGATCTTTCGTTGACAACGTTTATAAGGCCCAATGTGTGAGCGAAACGTCGTCGTCAAAGGATCGCATCATTCCTCACACATTTTGATCCGGTTCAGTAGAGTCCACAAGTTTGGGACATAATTACAAGTCTTATACCTAGAGTGAGATTACAATTTAGGAAGACCCCCACTGGGGGTAATACAGTTTTAGCCACAATATAAAAGCTACGGTAGCTGCGTACCGTCTCAGCGTTTGTAGTTCCTGTACAGGAGAACAGTTGTCCATTCAGTCAGCTGTAGCTAATGCTGTCAGGTGTAACCCAGGTGACTGGCGTGGTGCTGGCATCAGCTGTAGTGCCAGCATCAGCTGTAGTAGTGCCAGCATCAGCTGTAGTAGTGCCAGCGTCAGCTGTAGTAGTGCCAGCATCAGCTGTAGTGCCAGCATCAGCTGTAGTGCCAGCATCAGCTGTAGTAGTGCCAGCATCAGCTGTAGTAGTGCCAGCATCAGCTGTAGTAGTGCCAGCATCAGCTGTAGTGCCAGCATCAGCTGTAGTAGTGCCAGCGTCAGCTGTAGTAGTGCCAGCGTCAGCTGTAGTAGTGCCAGCGTCAGCTGTAGTAGTGCCAGCGTCAGCTGTAGTAGTGCCAGCGTCAGCTGTAGTAGTGCCAGCGTCAGCTGTAGTAGTGCCAGCGTCAGCTGTAGTAGTGCCAGCGTCAGCTGTAGTGCTACTAGTGTCAGGTGACAATTTAATAAAGTGAAGCGGCAGGAAGGTCCAGAAATATCCGCGGAAAACACAAAAACCTCGGCCAGTTTCATTGTGGTAAAGATTAACTTTAATAAATGAAAGAATTCCACGGGTCTGAATTTTAAAGTTACGCCCAATTTATCGTCAGATAATCCCTGAACTCAATCAAAATGTATATTTAAATCCATTTACATTTTTATGAAATAAGTGAAAATCAAATGTAATCCTGATTAATCGTGCCTGAGTCTAAAAAAAATGGTGACACTTTTCCAGGAAGTGCCAAGGGAGACGTGGCACTGTGGGCCAAACATGTGGCACCATCTATGTACTCGCTTACTGTTTGTACGATAGGGTCGAGTTTCGGCTCCTGGCCCGGTTTCCTCTCTCTCAACTATTCATGAAGGGTCACACTAGCTTCTCTGTCTCACGAACCCTGCCATACCTGCCAGGTATGGCAGGGTTCGTTGCCTGTCTCTGGCAGACTCTGCCAGAGGCAGGCAACTACATGATGTCGGACGCTGCATCTGCATGTCAAACCCTGCCTGTCAGACGCTGCACCTTAGACGCTGCATGATGTCAGTCAGGCGCTGCATGAGGTCACAAACTGGCTTCACTGGTCCAGGCTTTATCAGTGCTCGTGTGACTTCACATGCTCGCAAAAAAAAGTGGGAGTGGGCGCCTAATAAAATATAAGTTTCGGGAGAATGATATACGCTTTCTCTCCACGCAATGACCAGTGCGCGCGTTCTTCGCCTCTGCCACTTTTTTAATATATTCAGACTGATATAATATACTGTATATGAATATATGTATGTCGTGCCAAATAGGTAAAACTGGTCAATTAGCAAGAACTCGTTTAAAATTAAGTCCTTTCTAAAATTTTCTCTTATAAGTTTAAAGATAAATATTTTTTAATTTATGTTAATGTAAAAATTAATAATTTTTGTACCAAAAGAACTTTAGAAAACTTACCTAACCTTATTATAACAAACACAATTTAATTTAGCCTAATCGAACTAAATATATTTTAGATAAGTTTACAATAATATAATAAAAAAACTCAATAAAATATATTTTTTTCGTTAGGTTCAGAACGATTTTTGCGAAATTATTGCATACACAAATTTTCGCTTGCCTAATTCGGCAAGAAGAGCGTTGCTATTTAAGCCAAAATAGCAAGTTTTTTACCTATTCCGCATATGCAATAAGATCACAGTAAACAGGTGATATCACAATATTCGGAACAAGCGCTCTGAAAAAATAATGAACTTCCAAGCCCTTTCGTGATTTCTCACATTATCAAGGAACTGTAAATAAAAAACAAAGATCAGGAGAAGGTATGTAAGGACGAGATTACACCTCGCGGTCAACTTACATCTGACCCTTTTCATAGTGGTTGTTCTGCATTAGTTTATCAGCTAGAAATACTAGCACTACGTTTTTGCCCATTGAGTCGTGGTGCTTATAAGACTGATAACCAATTTTCACGTCACGTTGAAAGGCACCTTAGATTGAGTAGTTACTCTCTCACCACGTAATAGTACGACTGAACAGTTATAGGTTTTGTTCCTCTAATCCGAGTAAATGCTTCAGAAAAATCGGCTCATGCTGCCAAGGACTTACCCGAAGGCTGTAGTAAAATTAGACTAAGAATGCATTAAGCCTAGTTAAAATACATTTTGTTTTGGGAGGCCTCGAGAGAATTTTAATCTTTTCACGTTCGTTTCAACTGTTTAGCAAAACTTCGACTCTTCTTTAGCGAACTTGAAGTCACCTCGACAAAGAGAATCCTACAAGAAGATCCACTCGCCCTATTCCTCTTCTGCATAGCGGTAAGAGAACTCACAGATTGACCAACGAACTGAACGTGTGGTTCCTGGACGATGACACCGTGGCAGTTGTACAAGAGTTCTTGCTAGCAGATCTTCAAGGGGTGAAGTCATGGGAAGAGGCCTTGGGACTGGTCATTCAACCCTTCCAAATATTAATTCCTCTCAAACACTTCAGTTAGTTTCCTAGAGTTTGGTCATGTTCCCAGGGTGCTGAATATATTTTCTTTCCGGATCGCAACACAGCCTTTGTAAAAGCAAGCTGGTTGCTTTTGGGTCCCTGGTGGTGCCAGATAAAATTGTTACCTCAGAATCTTGAGTGCACACCTTCCCCATGATTCAAAATCCTCGAACCCTTTGTAATTCTGTCGCAGCATGCTGCCAGCCCACTGTATTTGAGTTTTTTTTTTTAACTCCCTAAAAGTGGCAGCATAACCCCCTCCCCTTCAGCTTCAGCATATCGGAGGTATGTTTAGTCCCACGCTTTCAGCTTACCTTCTATCTAGAGTGCCATAGTGACTATCCTGGCTGTTGTGGCTGCCATCGGGTCTGGTTAACTGGGGTTGCTGTGCTGATGGACAACGGGCTGTGACAAAACTTAGCTTGATACCGTTATATTTGTTAGGTAAAAGGACAAGTGCAACTAATGAGACATTTTATTATACCAAAGTTTCACTCTTCAGGAGTTTTGTCAAGCCTGTTTGCCTAACATACTGTTGGTAATTCTACAAACATTACTACCGTCATCTTTTTTATATGTATCATTTACTTTTCACAATAACGTGAAAAATAAATAATAGAAAATACCTATTAATAAACCAGAGAACCAGCATCTATGCCAATGTCGTCTTTAGCTTGGTAGACAGTCGGTTGATCAGAGGTTAAGTGTGCTTAGTCTCCTACCATTTAGCGTCGACAGAGGATTTCAACTATTTACTAAACATTCCCGAGGTCCATACCCACACGAGTAACTCCACTATCACTTCCAAATTTCTCGGTCTGAAGGCCACCAATCAGAACCTTGCGGTGCATCTGCCCTGGCAGGCGATGGCAGGTGACACTTCCTGACAACAGAGTGACCTTGATAATCGCCAAACATGTGACACCTGGGTGAGACGATGGTATATTATAAATGGTATGCAATACCGATAAGTTGATGAGTAAGACGCATGTGCAACACTTATGTATTTTCACTGTCGAAACGATTCGATAGGTTGCACAGGTAAGGTTATGATCATCACTAGCCAGCATCATGTGACGCTTATGAGGTGGGAGAGGAGCATAATCACTAGCCAGCATCATGTGACGCTTATGAGGTGGGAGAGGAGCATAATCACTAGCCAGCATCATGTGACGCTTATGAGGTGGGAGAGGAGCATAATCACTAGCCAGCATCATGTGACGCTTATGAGGTGGGAGAGGAGCATAATCACTAGCCGGCATGATGTGACGCACTGGACCCAGCATACTGTGAGGCTTACGACCGAGTACAATGAAAATCGCTAGACAGTATAAGTTACACTCCAGACTGAGGCTGACGTGACGCTGGAAGTCTTATATTTTATCAGTGATGAAGAGGATATTTCAAGAGTTAAATTTGACTTTACGATGACACCGAACAAGGCAGCCAAGAAACACTCAGCTCATTGCTCTATCATTAAGATTTAGCTGCACCGCGCATATATTTACAGTTAATAACAAGAAACCATTATATACACTGCACTGTAAATACTTTTTCTTAATTTAAGAAGTAATTGTAGATTGGAGCTCGTATATCTGTCATGGTTTAGTAATTATATCCTGTGCACTGGGTAACTGAAGGTTGGTGGAGACGACTTGCCACTCTCTCCCTCCCCCCATCACCAACGAGGGAGACTAAGTTTGTGTTGAATCATGGTTTATTTCTAGTCAAGGCAGAACACTTTCTATTTCGTCCATATAAAGACTCTAAAGATTAAGGTATATCTTTGGTCAAGGTAGAATTCTCTCTCCTTCAACCAAATGAGAATAGCGAGGTTTAGGTTTTTTTCTGATCAAGGCGGCTTATAGCCAAGCTTTTTTTTTAATATAGTAATTAAATAATGATACCGACAAATATATTAGGATAGAGAGTGTGTGTGTGTGTGTGTGTGTGTTTGTGTGTTTGTGTGTGTGTATGTATGTATGTATGTATGTGTGTGTTTGTGTGTGTACTCACCTAGTTGTACTCACCTAGTTGTGGTTGCAGGGGTCGAGTCATAGCTCCTGGCCCCGCCTCTTCACTGGCCGCTATTAGGTCACTCTCCCTGCGCCTTGAGCTTTATCATACCTCTTCTTAAAGCTATGTATGGAACCTGCCTCCACTACATCGCTTCCCAAACTATTCCACTTCCCGACCACTCTGTGACTGAAGAAATACTTCCTAACATCTCTGTGATTCATCTGAGTCTTCAACGTCCAACTGTGTCCCCTTGTTGCTGTGTCCCATCTCTGGAACATTCTGTCTGTCCACCTTGTCAATTCCTCTCAGTATCTTTTATGTCGTTATCATGTCCCCCCTATCTCTCCTGTCCTCCAGTGTCGTCAGGTCGATTTCCCTTAATCTCTCCTTGTAGGACATACCCCTTAGCTCCGGGACTAGTCTTGTTGCAAACCTTTGCACTTTCTCTAGCTGTGTGTGTGTGTGTGTGTGTGTGAGTTGGTGTGTGTGAGTTGGTGTGTGTGTGTACTCACCTAGTTGTGGTTGCAGGGGTCGAGTCAAAGCTCCTGGCCCCGCCTCTTCACTGGCCGCTACTGGGTCACTCTCCCTGCGCCATGAGCTTTATCATACCTCTGCTTAAAGCTATGTATAGAGC
The DNA here is from genome assembly GCA_009830355.1 of Cherax destructor. Taxonomy (NCBI): domain Eukaryota; kingdom Metazoa; phylum Arthropoda; class Malacostraca; order Decapoda; family Parastacidae; genus Cherax; species Cherax destructor. Next base: position 28,146 of record WNWK01001258.1, on the reverse strand, counting down.
CTGCCTCCACTACATCGCTTCCTAAACTATTCCACTTCCCGACAACTCTGTGACTGAAGAAATACTTCCTAACATCTCTGTGATTCATCTGAGTCTTCAACTTCCATCTGTGTCCCCTTGTTGTTGTGTCCCATCTCTGGAACATTCTGTCTCTGTCTGTGTGTGTGTGTGTGTGTGTGTGTGTGCGCGCGCGCGTGGGTGCCTCGTTTTGAGTTAGAGGAAGGGAGAGGGATGTTAGCTCAGGGGAAAACACAAGTAGCTTCATTAAGGGAGCAGCCTGCATGTTGCAATCAAGCGAGCCTCAGGCCAACACACTGATATACTAGCGAGAGAGTGGAGAGGGAGACGGGGAGGGGAAGAGGAAGTAGTGGGGGAGGGGAACGTGTGAGAGGAGTGTGTTTAAGGGGTGGGGGTGGGGGTAGTGTGTCGTGTATTTACAATATCACATATTATTAACAACTCCGCGTATAAGCTCCTTCAGCAAAAAAATATATATATATATATATATAATTCGCCTTAAAGACTGATTTAGCAAAAAGTACATTTCCAATATAAAATAAAATTTTGAACGAATACGCAAGCAAATTCTTAACTAGATACAAGCATTGTTTGCGTTTTAAGACGACCTCCTAACGTCGTCTACGACCAAGACTAATTACGACTACGAAGATAAATGCGACTTCGAGAACAACTTAAATGAACATGAATACATGTACAGCTATTTGATGAATACCTCTTCACTGGAAAAAACAATCTGAATTTCAAGGACAATTTTAATAATGAGGAATAAGAAGACAAGATTGACTTCGACTATAATGATGACTTCAGGAACGACTGACTACACTGATGAAAACCACCAGAAGAACAATGTTGACTACGACTTCAGTTAAGATGAATGACCAGGATGATGAATACGATTTTAAGAGCCTTCAGCGAAGACAACGAATTAAAGAACGACTTCGACTACGATAAATTTCTAAAAACGACTTCGGCTGTGATACCGTAGGCTTCAAAAAAGAACTTTAACTACGATTACCACCAATAAACAAGCATGGCTCCAAATATGAATGCAACATAAAGAACGACTACAACAGTGAATTTACTACAAGAACGACTTCAACGAACCTCATGAATATGTATTCAGGATCTACTTCGACGATAAACAATTCAAAAACGACTTCGACCACGCTGATAAATGCGACTTAAGAATGACAGGTTCTCAGCCTCCACCCAGAATTAACTCTTCACACTTGTAACTGAAAATCGCTACGGCAGGAGAGCAGAGAATTTATAGAGAACTTATTATTATACTGAATTAAACCTTATCATGAAATTAAATTTATTCGTGATCTTTTAGCCAAATTCTGAGCTTGAGGTCAAATTCTATCTAATATTGAGGTCAAATTCCACTCAATTCTGAGATGAAATTCTGCCTGATCTTGAGGCCAGATTATGCCAAAGCTTTTAGGCAAATTCTACTTGATTCTGAGATGAAATTCTGCCTGATCTTGATGCTAAATTCCGTCTGATCATGAGGTCATATGCTTTCTGATCCTGAGAACAAATTAAACCGATTTTGAAGTCAGATTATACCTGACATTGACGTAAAGTTGTCCATCTTAATCATATTGTACTTGATCTTGACCTAAAAGTTAAGGATACTATTTTCTTTAATTATCTCGGTTCAGTTTTTAAATATCTTGACTCAACATTGAGTGTAGTGCCTCAAGACGCATGGCGGAGTACTGAATGTACCTGGTGGAGAAAGTGTCGAACTTTCTTTTAACAATCTCGCTGAACCCTAAGAAATAAATTTTCATGTGCCTCTTTCTCTCTGGGGAAAACCAATGACTACCACACAATACATCAGGAATGACTACTGTACAAGACGTCAGAAATAACTAACACACACACACACACACACACAGGAATGACCATACAATACACCAAGAATAACCACACAGGACACCATAAACGACTACATAGTGTACAAATAATGACGACTACAGTGTACAAGCAATGACGACTACAGTGTACAAGCAATGACGACCACACAACCAGGAGTGACTTCCCTGCACTGCACCAGGAAACAGGTCCCTGACCTTTCAAACAATGGTCTGGAGGACAGAACAGCAGCACTAACAAAATACCGAATGACGAAACTCTTGGAGTAAGCTTTTACTTTGAGGAGGGGAGAGGAGGGAGGGGAATGACAAGATCTTATCGAGGAATAGCATTAGTTGAAGGCCGAGGCTCAAGTTCAGAGTTTGAAAGCTATAATGCAAAGTTCGACTTGACCTTTGACGGATCCCGTCAATCCCAGGAACTTTTCGCCTAGTGATTAGGACAATTGTCTTCCAGGTAGCCTTTGACTGACAGTGAGTGAGTGAGTGAGTGTGAGTGTGTGTGTGTATGTACGTGCGCACGCGCACACACTATGGCTGTGACTGAATGCGTTAGTGACAGTACGTCCACGTACGCGTGCGTGCGTGCGTATGCGTGTCTATGGTTGTCTGTAACTGTGTATGACACTTTTACTATGGCGCAACAGAAACACCGGCTTACGTTGGCGTTAACACACAAGCTTGCAAAACTGTCTCAAACATGCATGGCTACGTCTACATATACTTCAAGGTAGGACAGCAACAGCACCTGGGATTACCATCATAGACAATATATGCCGTAAATGTTAATGTCAGCGAGAGTTTTCTGCACCATTAATGTCGATTAAGCTTATTTCAACTTGGTGGTTGAGGGGAGTTCGGCTTGAATTGCCCAGAAGACAAGGGAAAATGAGGAAAAGTAGGATGAGGGAGACGAAGAGGAGAACAAGGAGGATGGAATGGGGGGGATATAGATGAGGTATGAAAGTGGACATGGAGGATGAATGGGGTTCCCCAAGGATCAGTGCTTGCACCTCTGCTCTCCCTGATAAATATAAATGACTTGCCAAAGAAAATTAAATCAACTGCATCACTCTTTAACCGTCAAGTGACATTAATAAGAACTATAACTGGAGAAGACAGAGAGATTTCAAGTTCCTTGAACAGGGTGCAGACGTGATCAAGCAAGTGGTTATTACAATTCGATCCCGGAAAGTGTAAAGTAGGTGAGAGTGTGAGGCGAACCTCACACAATACACAGTCTGCAGTGCCTCTCCTCCCAGTGTACAAACATCTGGGAGTGAATATTATTGTGCGCATCACTGAACGCAGGTATCATCACTGAACTATAGCAGCATTTGCAAGACTAGCTAATCAAAGAACAGTTTTCAGAAACCTTAACAAAGAATAATCTAGAAAATACTTCATTTATGTGTGTATCCAGAGGGGGCTACTGAGAACGTGATAATGACTGCAGACTCAGTAGAATGGATAGGTCCAAGGTATTAGTGATACGAGGATAGGCAGACTTGAGGATACAAATGAGAGTTAAAGACGCGGATCATCCACAAGAATGCTAGGAAATTCTTTTTAAGTTGTAAATTGTTAAGTTTGATGAAATAGAAGCTTCAAGAAACAGCAAAACAATTAATTAACTTTTAAAGAGGTGTGACCATTAGTTATGAATCGACCCCCAACAAACAGATAAGTAAAACTAAGTGATTTCTCTCTCTCTCTCTCTCTCCCTCTCTCTCTCTCTCACACACACAAACATACATACACACCCAGTATATCAGCAAAGGTTAAGCGTTTCGCGAGGTCACAGTTATAATTATGATCATTTCATAAATATATCAAAACTTGAAAATCAAGTCATGGAGAGACTGAGGGAGACTGAATGAGAGTGAGAGAGACTGAGGAAGATTATGGGGGGGGCACAGGAAAGCCGAGGGAGAATGAGGAAGACTAAGGAGAGGCTGAGAATTACTGAAGTTTCCTGGAGACATGATACAAAGTCACTGTAGTTTCTTAACAAAGATGACCAAAATTCTGAGCACAATACGTCATAAAACCTGAATTTGCAAACTATGAAAGAAATCTCCGTTAATTTCAAAGATTATATATATATATATATATATATATATATATATATATATATATATATATATATATATATTATATATATAAACAAACACACACACATATTCGTTATGCGAGTAGCTCATCATTAATGAAAGGTTAAAGATCGGATACAAACACCTTGTTAGACAATATAATCAGTGATGTGTCTATCTCATAAATGAAAATAAGATACCCGACATCTTAAGGAAATATCCAAAACTTCTTTAAAACTGGCAAGACGAATTTTAACATATAAATCCTGATGTAATCCTGATAACCCCTTTTCGTAGGCCTTTTGTGTATCCATATGTTCTTGTGCTGTCCTCAAACAGGATCGTCAGGAGAGATATGGTGTGCACAGTAAAGTAGCCGCTTTGACGGAGAAATATAATATCTTAACGAACTGAATAACGAATACTTTATTGCCATATTAGTTATTTGTGACTTATCTTATGGATGTGATTGCTTCAGAGTCATGTTCATGCACATTCTTCTTATCGAAACAGGTGACGACGAAATAGCAGATTTTTCAAATCTCGTAATCTCTGTGATGAGCCAACTGATTATCCTTGAACTTGGGATAAGGACTAGAACCGTAGGCATCATGCGGTGCCTGAGGAAATGGAAGGCAATCAGGTTTGACCCCGAGGAAGGGAAGCAACGTGTCAATCGTGTGGTGGGGGAGGGGGAAGGAGAGGGGAGGGGAGAGGGGGGGTGTTCCAAAAGGGGTTTTGTAATTTCTGAAAAAAAAAAAAATGACTTTCCCGTCGATGACGTTAACATGTACAAAAGAGCGATTTACGTTCCCTGACGGAACCCAGTGAACCCCTTCCCTTAACTACCACAGGTTCATGAGAGGTTCTCCATCCCGCGCGGTTAGGTAGAATGACTGTCTTAGCGGTAGGTATATAGGTATTTAGGAGTGACATTCACGGATCATTCTAGCAGCGTAGCTCACTCAGCGCTCAAAAAATATATATACAACAAAATAAGAACATAAATAAAGAGACCAATTAAAAAAACGAGCATAAACACAATAAAAACACGAATAAAAGTAACAATAAAAGCAAGGAGCTTAAACACACTGTTCTAGCGTGACTGAGGGAACGGAGGGTCGAGCCTCCACCACTCCCTGCACTATGGATCTAATAATTCAAACGAATAAAATAAATGGTTTAAGAGATGCCATGACATATAAAACAAACATCTTATCAGCAAGGCTGAGAAAGCTAATGAGGATACTGTCTTATAAGACCAGTTATTTGAGGTAAGTGTGGGAAACTTTGGTTAGATGTAAGCGTAGTGAAAGACCCTTAAGTGATGGAGACCCTCCTGTAGCACACACACTCGAGGGGGAAGAGAGGGAATGGAAAAGAGGAAGAGTGGAGGGAGAGAAAGTGGGAGAGGGAGGAGGAAGAGAGAGACTTTCAAGTGAGTGTGTGCGCAGCAACCAGACCAAACGCTGGAGCTTAACGTGTAGGTTGTCAGGCCGTGATTAAATGTAGCAAATTTCATCCGCTATCCGTCTTACATTATCCTTGTAATTTAGCTCTGTCAAAACAGCCATTACACGTTATTACGGGCGACAGTAGTAATGCCTGCGCCGTTATGTAGTCGCAGCGAGCAATCATTTCCATCTATTACATGTGACGCGGGGGATATTAGCTATAAACCTGTATGGTGTTGTAACTCTTGTTTACCCTCCCTACCTTGGAGACCATTTGTGTAAAACAAGGGATTTACACGACTAATCCAGCCCATTGCTTACGCCCCTATCTAATTACGTAACCACCCCCACCTTCCCCCTAAGCCCCCACCCACACCCGCGGAGGAAAAAAAAGAGTGGTAGAAAGGGTGGGTGTGCTATTAAGTAATTAAAAGCATAACGTGTGGGAGGGGAGGGTGGGTCCACCCTGATGTTTACGAGGATACAATGGTTGAGGGTGTGCTGTTAGGGGCCCCCCCCCGCCCCTCTTGTGTGGGCCTCGGTGCCTCACTCACACGCCCATACTGCCTCCGTCTCTCACACACACACACACACACACACCCTAAATCTGCTTATATTTGGAAAACACTTTAGTGTAGAAACCTCCTGCCTTCACTTGAGACAAGTTTCACCTGCCTTAAGGGGGGCGAAACCTACCTTCCAAGGGTGAAACCTGCGTTCAGAGAGTGAAACTTGCCTATTTATAATCTTTCCCTCGGTGTAAGGACTATGAACTGGGTCGGTGGTGTTGGGGGTGACCTCCGGAAGGGACTCCAGGTGAGCTCAGAGACTCCTTGTACAAGCTTTGAAGTGTCTGGTTAGGTTTGACAGAGGTGGCAGACTGAGTCTTGTAACTTAAGCTGTTGTGCGGTCCACGGCGGCGCCAAGTGGCTACCTGAGATTGTGAAATGACAAGCTGGAGGAGGAGATGGATGCGGGAGGTGGGAAGAGGAGGATGCGGGAAGGGAAAGAGGATGGAAAGAGAAGGAGAAGGCGTGAGCTGAAGTAGAATGAGGGAAAGAACGCGAGGAGACAAGCGAGGATAAGGAGGAAGAAGCAAAAGACGGAGACGAGTTGAAGCAAGAGGATGAGAAAGATGTAAGAGGATATAAACAATAATTGGAATGTGCAAAGAGAATAGATAAGGACTTGGAAGTATTATGTTGCCAGGAGGAGGCGGCGGCAACTGACTTCAAAGTCAGAGGCAACAAAACAAAATAGAGAAGAAGCCAAGACAGTTTTAGGAAATGCAAAAGAAAAATAGGGAGGGGGGGGCGAAGAAAACTTTAGAAAGAAGAAAAACGAGAAGCAAACTGAAATAGAACAAAAGAAGGGGAAAGAAGAAGGAAGAGGGACTTATAAAACTGCTGTAGGAGACTGTAGCAAGGTCCCAGACACTAGCCTAGCGGGACGACGATCCACCTTGGTTAATCCCCACTACTCTAGTGTCTCCAGATGTACTACTGTTAATCTTTTATTTGGGGGGGAGGAGGGGAGGGGGCTTAGTTCCTAGAACTTTCAGGCTTGCTCCACCGTCCACAGAATGGACGTGGGGTGCACAAACTAGTTGCTTCGGCGGCAAAAATATAAACCTTTCCATCAGCATTTCCTGTCTACTCTTCGGTTTAACGTCGCTGACCTGACCTGTCATTGGGATTGACAGTGTTCAAGCCACCGAGGTCTTAAGAGGTCAGAGGCGGCGGACATGCGAGTTACAGAAGCCAGTGTTATGAGGAATTAAACACGCATACAGCTCCTGGGTATCTTTGAAGACGTATTGTCAGTCAGTGGATTTTTCAATTCAATGCAAAGACGAAGGTAAGAGAAGATGAGGTAATCAGTCCCTCATCCTTGTAGAACTATACACACATGAGTAAAAGTGTACAATTTCTACAAGGCTGACGGACTATCTCATCTATCTTCGTATATCATAAAAGTATCGAATTAAAAAAAAAATGAAACTTCTTCACATAAAAGACAATCAGGTGTTACACATTAGTGATGTATCGGATATCCGCATCCGCGGAACATCCGCACAATTTCTAAACATCCGGATCCGCATCCGCATTTTACTTACTGTAAACAGATATCCGCATGCATCCACATCCAAAATCCGCGGAACATCCGCACAATTTCTTACATCCGGATCCGCAAAATAAGTAAGACATCCGTATACACATCCGCATCCGCGAATATCTAAATTTTCACATCCTATACATCCCTATTACACATGCATATAATTCCTCAGCTCATCGGTACCGTTTGCCAGTATTTAAAAAAAAAAAGTGTTATCTTATTACTTTACCTACATTAATCATTAATTTCAGCGTATGAAATACCAGTGACCTGTTTCAAGAGTTCTACCATCGCAGCCCCGACCTGAGGCCAGATTGCCTTATTGGCTACCTGATACACCAAATTGTTGCTGCTAGCAGCCTGCAGACCAGTCAGCACAGCCTAGACGAACAGGCCCTTTTCAGCAGATGATGATCCAGTTTAATTTTGAAATCATCTTTGTTTCAGATATTGTAAATAGAAGAAAAATGTCAATACCGTAGGTGGAGTAATTCACAACACACAATACTGTGACAAAAACAATTCACAACACACAATACTGTGACGAAAACAATTCACAACACACAATACTGTGACGAAAACAATTCACAACACACAATACTGTGACGAAAACAATTCACAACACACAATACTGTGACTAGAATAATTTACAACCTACAAATCGGAAAGCAAACATTAAACAACGCTTCAGACGTCACTGAATCCTTATTACGTCGCTAATTTTATATGGATCGATGGAAACTGCCTAAAATTTCCTCTCAAAAGTGTGAAAAAGTTGTGATTAATCGACAATACAAACTCTCCTCTAGTGGGATTTTTTTTCTTTAACAAAATTGAATTTAACCCTTGAAGCTATCTTACATGATAATATACACTTGGAAGGTCCTGGAGGGATTGGTACCAAACTTGCACACGAAAATCACTCCCTATGAATGCAAAAGACTCGGCAGGAAATGCAACATTCCCCAATGAAAATCAGGGGCGCCACGAGTACACTGAGACAACACCACAAGTGTCCGAGGCCCAAGACTGTTCAACTGCCTCCCAGCATACATTAGGGGAATTACCAAACGACCCCTGGCTGTCTTCAAGAAGGCACTGGACAGGCACCTAAAGTCAGTATCTGACCAACCGGGCTGCGGTTCGTACGTCAGTTTGCGTGCGGCCGGCAGTAACAGCCTGGTTGATCAGACCCTGATCCACCATGAGGCCTGGGCGTTGACCCCCGAAACCCTCTCCAGGTAACTCCAGGTACTAATGCTTTCGGAAGTTATGGAAACCATTCCAGGATGCTGGGAAATGGTTCAGCAACTCTAGTCATAGGCCACGTAGCCATTACAGTTGTTCCAAGAATCTGGTCCTCGTTACCCTACACAAACACAAACGATGGAAATTTGAAACCGACTGGATGAGGCGTTCTCGATTTATAAGAGAAATAACATCGAAAAGTTGGCAGACAAAAAAAATTTAGACAGCCTCTTCCAGGTCTCGCTAAAAATCAGATTGACCTTAGCACGGTGGAAATAATTTCACAACTAGGCGAATGAAACTTATTCGTATATTAAAACGCTAGTTTTTGAGGTTTCGTTCAACGTCACTTTTTTAGCGTTTCGTATTTTCTTTCATTTGTCTACCTACCTGGAGGGTGCTTCGGGGGTCAACGCCCCCGCGGTCCAGTCCTTGACCAGGCAGCATCTCGTGTTTTCAGTTTTTTAGGCGCCTCTAGATTAGGTTGTGTTAACCTAAAAACGTATATTTAACCAAAACTTGGAAATATACAGAACGACATACGTCTGGCAAGGATGGGAGGGGCAAGGAAAATTAGGAAAAATTCAGATTTGAACATTTTCCTTCCTTGGTACGAGAATGGACTGGTAATGGAATATGACTAGGAAACATAGCTAGCTTTTGTTCCTTCTATGTACCTGTTTCACAGATCAAGGTAGTAGCACATAGCTGATATATTAATGTTTTGTTTTTATATAAAAATTTATACTGTTTAAGGTAGATTTACAAATATCTACCATTCCCCTCCCCATGCACATCACCGCTGAATTCATTATCGAAGATAACAAATGCTCCTTGCCTTCGTATTTAGAAGAAAAAAAGGAAACAAGTGACTCAAGTCACTCACCCTCTCCACTCACACTATGTGCAACCCTAAATTTCTAGTTTGCAACATTTTGTGCAGTTCCCTGCAGCGTAGTCAAAAATATTCTCCTGGTTTCAAATAACATTTCTGCAACTCTCATGAGTATTTGTTCTCTCCACTACTTTTGCTCTTTTGCACCGAAAATATCTGTTTATTTACAGATCTGCAATATTATATTATTATCCTCGTATCCACACGTCAAACTGGTACTACAAATGAAAAGCAGGATACTACATACGTCGAACTGGTATTCAGGTCGAGAAGCTGAAGACTGCACACGTCGAATTCGTGATTGGCCACTGCAGTCGACTTCAACACACCCTCTTAGCCTGAGGAAAACCCATCTCCAGCAGAGATGGTTTGCCACAAGGAAACCACAAGGTGAAGAGTCCTCCTGACGTAACCTAAATATATTCCTTGAAAAATTAAAACACATTCAAGTGTTGCAAATCTGCTAGACAAATGTGGAAAAATTAAAATGTGTTTTGTTTTGAATTCAAACTACGACTTTAAATATTTTGGTTGCGGTTATTTACGTCAGTGGAAGAACCGGTTGCATCTGCTGTCAGGTCAGTAGAGAACTCAGAAGTCCAGAGCACATTAACAGAGTAATATATAGCCCAAAGAACACCAAGTGGACTCGGTAGACCAGAAAAAGGGTTAACCCAGTGTGCTTAGACAGAGGAAACCGGTTAATTCATAGAACATCAACAGGGAAACCGTAACCCAGAGCACAGAGGAACCAGTACCTGCGAGTGCAAAAAAGGAATCAGTAGCCCAGAGCATATCAACAGAGAAACCAGTCACAGAGGGCACGTTAACAGAAGAACCTGTCACCGAGATTAAGTCTGGCGAGGAACCTGTAGCCCAGAGCATATCAACGGAGGAACCTGTAGCCCAGAGCATATCAGCAGAGGAACCTGTAGCCCAGAGCATATCAACAGAGGAACCTGTAGCCCAGAGCATATTAACGGAGGACCTGGTTGCCCAGAGCATACCAACAGAGGAACCTGTAGCCAAGAGCATATCAACAGAGGAACCTGTAGCCCAGAGCATATTAACGGAGGAACTGGTAGCCCAGAGCATACCAACAGAGGAACCTGTAGCCCAGAGCATACCAACAGAGGAACCTGTAGCCCAGAGCACACCACTCAAAATAGCCGGTCGCCGACAAAACAAGGGAGGAAGCTTGTCCCCAGAGTCCTTAAAAATAAAAACAGATTTCGTAATGGCTTTACGTACGTAGAACTCAAGATACTTCAGAATATTTTTCCCCCCTGGACCCTTAAAAGAGCGCGCTCAGGCCCCAACGAAGTTCAACCTCATTTCGACTTTGATGTTGCGAATGAAGATCAAGAGGCTACAAAAAAAAAAAAAACTGAAAAAAAAACCGTTCCAGCATTTTACATCACGGGAAGGAAAAAAAAAAGTTACGTTTGTATAAACGTACACAAGTGCAAGAGTCTTGAGGTTCAAGGGAACGAGAGGTGCAAAAAAAACGTTCTGCCAGCTCAAAGATTTGACGGAACTGACGTAGTACAGGTTAGGTGGCGTCTGTGCCTCACGCTTTCTCGGACGGAGAATCGAGCCTCCGTCTGTAGAGCAACGGCGGCACCAAAATTTCTGTACTGGTGGGAGCTTAAGGGGAGGCTATCTGCTTGCACGGGAAGGGGGTGGGGGCTTAAGAGAGGCTATTTGGTTGCAAGAGAAAGGGGTGGGGGCTTAAGGGGGTACCTGCTTGCAAGGGAAGGGGGTTGGGGGCCTATGTGGTTGCAAGGGAAGGGGGGCTAGGAGACTTGTTTTGAAGCAGAGTTATTAAAATTACTGTTATATGGGAGCTGAGGGGCTTTAGGGGGTTTCAACCACCAAGGCTCCCATTGGCGCTGCCAATAGCGCTTATTAACAATTCATATAAATATAATAGCAATAACAGCAATAATTTTAATCATAATAAATTAAAATTATTAAATAATATTAGCAATAACAATAATGACAATAACTAACTAAATGATAAAAAAATAATAACTGCCGTATAAGCTATGGTTGCACTAGGTGGCGAGGTCGACACGGTGAAACCTCTCATGCTCCTTACGTCGGAAAACCAACGTTCCTTCTCAGCTGCCTTTAATTCGCATATAAAACACGTAGTGTTGGAAGGATTGGTCGCCTCACCGGTAAGTGGCTGCTCGAGCGTGTGCTTAACTCAGCCAGATTCTTGTGTTTATTTCTCAGCGCTCTTGAGGGCGCTTCTGCGCCAGACTTTAATGAGAGAATTAAAATGCATATGCGAGTTTCGAGGGGACGACGATGGCAAGAGAAAATTTATGAATATGCTTCGGCTATATGCAAAGTCAAGCTCCGGGAGATATGGGGAGGAGGAGGAAGAGGTGGAGGAGGGGAAGGAAATGGAGGAGGATGAGGAAGAGAAGGGGAGTGGATTAGGGGGAAGGAAATGGAGGAAGAGAAGGGGAGGAGGAGGGGAAGACAGAGGAGGAGAGAGGAAGAGGAGAGGAGCTAGAGGAGAATGATGTATATAGTAGTACGAGTAGTAGCAGTTGTAGGAGGATTAGGAGGGGTGTAGCAGTAGTGGTATTAATAGTAATAACAGTAGTAGTAATAGAAGGGAGCAAATGAGAGGAATAGCAGTATGAAGAGGAGCAAAAAAGAGGAGAAATACGGAGTAAATAAACATATTTACCATCCTCCTGATTTCCACTTCAACTCCTGCCATCATATTCCGATTTTCTCCACTTATTCTCCCTCAATCCCCGTTCTTTATTTCTTCCCTCACCCTTTCCTTCTCTCACCATCCATGTATGTGTGTGTGTGTCTATGTCTGTGTGTGTGTATGTGTATGTCTGTGTCTTCCAGCTTATTTCCTTCAGCATAACACAATGTTTCTTTTTTCACAGTTAAATGAACAACTTTTCTTTATTCTTCACATAACTTTAACTTAAAACAACATCCTTGTAATATTAAACGAGCAAAAAGGATTGTATGGAAATAACAGGAAATTTATGGAAGAGCTGAAGGGTGAGAATACGTTGAGAATCGTCTAACAAAGAGTAAAATTTGATACAGAAGAGTTAGTCTCGGGAACAGCTGGGGAAAAAAAAAAACTTGGAAAGACTCTTGCCGAAAATACAACTACTCTTGCCGAAAATACAACTACTGTTGTTGAAAAATAACTCTTGTGTACGTATTATTTAGGTTTTCAAAATATTTATATTAACACATCGGCCGTCTCCCACCAAAAAGAAAAACTTTCATCATTCACTCCATCACTGTTTTGCCAGAGGCGTGCTTACACTACAGTTATAAAACTGCAACATTAACACCCCTCCTTCAGTGTAGACACTGTACTTCCCATCTCCAGGAATCAAGTCCGGCCTGCCGGTTTCCCTGAATCCCTTCATAAATGTTACCTTGCTCAAACTTCAACAGCTCAAGTACTAAAATCCATTTGTCTCCATTCGTTCCCATCTAACACGCTCACGCATGCTTGCTGGAAGTCCAAGCCCCTCGCACACAAAACCTCCTTTACCCCTTCCCTCCAACCTTTCCTAGGCCGACCTCTACCCTGCCTTCCATCCACTACAGATTTATACAATCTCGAAGTCATTCTACTTTGTTCCATCCTCTCTACATGTCCGAACCACCTCAACAACCTTCCTCAGCCCTCTGGATAATAGTTTTGGTAATCCCGCACCTCCTCCTAATTTCCAACTACGAATTCTCTGCATTATATTCACACCACACATTGCCCTCAGACATGACATCTCCACTGCCTCCAGCCTTCTCCTTGTTGCAACATTCACCACCCATGCTTCACACCCATATAAGAGCGTTGGTATAACTATACTCTCATACATTCCCCTCTTTGCTTCCATGGACAAAGCTCTTTGTCTCCACAGACTCCTAAGTGCACCACTCACCTTTTTCCCCTCATCAATTCTATGATTCACCTCATCTTTCATAGACCCATCTACTGACACGTCCACTCCTAAATATCTGAATACATTCATCTCCTCCATACTCTCTCCCTCCAATTTGATATCCAATCTTTCGTTACCTATTTTTTTTATCCTCATCACTTTACTCTTTCCTATATTCACTTTTAATTTCCTTCCTTTACATACCCTACCAAACTCATCCACCAACCTCTGCAACTTCTCTTCAGAATCTCCCAAAAGCACAGTGTCATCAGCAAAGAGTAACTGTGACAACTCTCACTTTGTGTTAGATTCTTTATCTTTTAGCCCAACACCTCTTGCCAAGACCCTCGCATTCACTTCTCTTACAACCCCATCTATAAATATATTGAACAACCACGGTGACATCACACATCCTTGTCTAAGGCCCACTTTTACTGGGAAATAGCCCCCCTCTCTCCTACACACTCTAACCTGAGCCTCACTATCCTCGTAAAAACTCTTCACTGCTTTCAGTAACCTACCTTTTATTCCATACATTTGCAACATCTCCCACATTGCCCCCCTATCCACCCTATCATACGCCTTTTCCAATCCATAAATGCCACAAAGTCCTCTTTACCCTTATCTAAATACTGTTCACCTATTTGTTTCACTGTAAACACTTGGTCTACACAACCCCTACCCTTCCTAAAGCCTCCTTGTTCATCTGCTATCCTACTCCCCGTCTTACTCTTAATTCTTTCAATAATAACTACCATACACTGCTGCTATTATCATAATTTATTGTGTTATTGTTCATGCCATTTTAAAATTTTAATTTATTATGATGACACAGTAATAATAATAATAGTAATGAAATAATTACTAAATAATAATTATATTGATGGTGAGGATACAGTAATACTAATTGAAGTGATAATTAGTAATAAAAATAATAAAAATAATTATTATTATTTAGGTCTAAGACTAGGCCGAGAGAAAAGGTATGAAAACTGCATATATAAACCAGCCAGATATAAAAAAAACACCATCTTTAAAGTGCGAGGGAGGATGGGTGAGGGGAGGGGGGTGAGGAGAGGAGAGTGAGAACACACTAAGCAGTGGAGAGAAATTGCATACACGTGACCAATTGCAAATTCTAGAAAAAAAAGAAAACATGAGATGAAAGAGAGAGAGAGAGAGAGAGAGAGAGAGAGAGAGAGAGAGAGAGAGAGAGAGAGAGAGAGAGAACTGCACAAGACGCATGTTTAAGAGACGGGGCCCGGGAGACAGAGCTCGTTGCCAGCAAACTAATTTATCTGAGTACTTGGGGGGGGGGGGACTCCGCAAGGAGGAAAAAGCGAAATTGCATATAGCACTTGCAAGGGCGAAACTTACAAAGAGAGCAACTCCAAATTATTACCCAAGTTTAGAGGAAAAAAAAATTCCAAGTCAATTTCAGAAATGGGGAATTAGGAAACTTGCATTGATGTTATCACCGGAACACACAGAAGGGCATTGTTTTTTTTTTTAACACGAAGGAGAACAGCTAAACAGATGGAACAACAGACGTGAAGAAGACAAGTTGAAGAACATGCTCACACGGAGACAACGTTTCTTGGTAAAGCTCTACACAGAGCGAAACGTTTACTTATTTAAAGTGTTGTTCTGCGGCTTGTGTGCTTACTTCACTACTGTCGGCTCCACCAGTGTCCGATCAACCGGGCTGTGGTTCGTACTTTGGACTGCGTGCAGCCGGCAGTAACAGCCTTGTTGCTCAAGCCCTGATCCACTGGGAGACCTGGTCGTGGAGAGGGGGCGTTGACCCCCGGAACGACCTCCAGGTATCCCTCCACAAGTTCCAATACGGTACTATTCATAATTCTTTTAAGCAGACACGAAAAACTTTGTTATACACGAAATGGTGACATCGACAAACAGTTTGTCGGCTTCACTATCATTTACAAATGAACGAATCTACTTAAATGTGATGAAACTGCATTAGATATTAACTTGACCAACGCAAACTGCATTCACTATGCTGGCAATATTATCGTAATGAGAATCATTTTGATGGAAGCGCACTCACCAAAACACCTGAACAAGGTTAAGAAAATCGTTGAAGAATGGAGCAGCCAACAAGTAGTAAAAGGGCACGTAAGAGATCTTTATTAGTGCTACGTTCCGCTTACCTTTGATATACCTTTGAAGAGTTTCGAGAGTATCTACTCTCTGAGCCCGGCCATGGGCCAGGCTCGTCTGGTGCTTGCCTGGTCAACCAGGCTGTTGCTGCTGGAGGCCCGCTGCCCCACATATCCATCACAGCCTGGTTGATCTGGCACCTGGTGAAGATATTTGTCCAGTTTCCTCTTGAAGGCTTCTACACTGGTTCCAGCCGTGTTTCGGATATCTTCTGGTAAGATGTTGAATAGTCTGGGACCCCGGATGTTAATACAGTGCTCCCGTATTGTCCCCACCGCACCCCTGCTCCTCACTGGGTTTATTTTACACTTTCTCCCATATCTCTCACTCCAGTATGTTGTTATGGCAGTGTGCAGATTTGGGACCAGGCCCTCAAGTACTTTCCATGTATATATTATCATGTATCTCTCTCTCCTCCGCTCCAATGAGTACATGTTCAAGACTTGAAGGCGTTCCCAATAATTTAGATGTTTCAATGGCTTTATAAAGTAGTTGATAAAGCCTCGTGTAGATGAAATGTCGTACAAATAAAGGTAATTTTCTGTGTGTCCTTTAACAAATACTTACAAAATTCACAAAATTTAATCTCTGCTAAGGGTTCAGATCAACTCCAAATGCTGGGGATTGCAAAATCAGCAGTGATCAGTTTCTCTTTGGACTCGCGTAATGACCTTCACGCCATTCACACTGGCATAACTTACCTTTGCCTTGCCCTTGTATTCTGTATCTGTGACAGAAGACTAATTCAGCTATCCAGGTCTTATCCGCCATGTAGCAGACGAAAAGAACGCAAGACGAGAACAGATTAACGGTATCAAGAAAAGAATTTTCCTAGCCAACTACTAGGAGAGAGGGGAACCTTATCTAGACACGGTGACATCCTAGAAAAAGAACATTTCGATGGAGTCGTCATGGTACCCTGAATAAATGATAAGCAGGTGGTACAGGAACAACACAGATCTCTGTCTGTCTCTCTCTGTGTCACTGGTCATCAAGGGGGCTTCACAACAGTCGCTACTCTGACCTCGCTCGACCTGGTAGTCGACATTTTTTCCCCCCATTTAAGGATTACTGTTATCTCAAGAGAAAGTTCGAGCGTAACTTTGTACGACACGAGCGTCTCTCAACTTTGCCCGAGCACAGATAACAGAGAAAATGTAAAAAGATAAAAAAGAATAAGAGATAAAGCACTAATTCCTTAGGCGAAATTTTGCGAGATGAAAAAGTTGGCAATACTGTATTAGTGGGAGACAGCCCCCCCCCCCACACACTATAAGTGTGATGACACCATACTAGCCAATACTACAGGCATCACCATAACCACCACTAACAGTCACCACTAAATACCATCGTCTAAAGAGCCAGCACCACCACAACTAATAACTTTACTCTTACCACTACTATCACAACTACCATTGCCACAACTCACGACTACTACCATTACTGCTGCTGCTACCACAATCAACAGCCAGGCTAATCAGGAAGAGCTTATCAAATTCTCACTTGAAGACAGCTAGAGGTCTGGTGGTAATTCCCCTTACGTGATTATAATGGTGTTCCTGTATAACCACTACTCCTTCCCCACCAATTATCACTGCCAACAATACCACCACCAATAACACCACCACCACCACCACCACGCGCCCCTTTTCAATTAAGTCCTCTGCTGCAGTCCCCCACTAATGAAATCTCCGACATTCAACATAAAAGGTTTCATATTGAGCGTAACATTTCGTCACAAAGTCAATCAAGCTTGAGGCTGAAACATATGAGCAAGTGTATTCACCTGTCCGCCATACATCTATACACACACAGGTTTCAACACACCCAATGGTTTGTTTAACAAGTAATATGCCAACACAAGTGAACACGCGCACAAACTTCCAGAACGATGTACAGGACGATGTACAGTGTTCAGGTATACGCTCCTGTACAATACAAATACAGGTTACCAGCTCAATTATATATACATCCTCCGAGGACAAATGCACACATACGCACAAATAAAAATACACACAAGCGTGATGAAAGGGGACAAGAGCTTGATTCTGCCCTAGGTTGCAGCACCACTGTGGGACGTTTTCTGTAAAATTGGCAGCTGTGCAACAGTTGGTGACCTCTGTAACCCTCCAATACGACAGTATGAAGCGGGCTGTGGAGTATGTGTGTGTGTATATATATATATATATATATATATATATATATATATATATATATCGTGCCGAATAGGTAAAACTTGCAATTTTGGTTTAAATAGCAACGCTCTTCTTGTCGAAGAAAGCAAGGAAAAAATTGTGTATGCAATGATTTCGCAAAAATCATTCTGAACCTAACGACAAAAATATACTTCATTGTGTTTGTTTAAGATTAAAATACTGTAAACTTATCTAAAATATATTTAGCTGGATTAGGCTAAAGTAAATTGCGCTTGTTATAATAAGGTTAGGTGAGCTTTCTAAGGTTCTTTTGGTATAAAATTATTAATTTTCACATTAACATGATTGAAAAAAATATATCTTTAAACATATAAGAGAAAAATTTAGAAGGGACTTAATTTTAAAAGAGTTCTTACTAATTGACCAGTTTTACCTATTCGGCACCACATAATTATATATATATATATATATATATATAATATATATATATAATATATATAAAATATATATATATATATTATTTTTTTTTATTATTTTTTTTATTACACATCGGCCGATTCCCACCAAGGCAGGGTGGCCCGAAAAAGAAAAACTTTCATCATCATTCACTCCATCACTGTCTTGCCAGAAGGGTGCTTTACACTACAGTTATAAAACTGCAACATTTACACCCCTCCTTCAGAGTGCCGGCACTGTACTTCCCATCTCCAGAACTCAAGTCCGGCCTGCCGGTTTCCCTGAATCCCTTCATAAATGTTACATATATATATATATATATATATATATATATATATATGTCGTGTCGATTAGGTAAAACTTGCGATTTTGGCTTAAATAGCAACGCTCTTCTTGCCATATAAGACAAGTGAAAATTTGTGTATGCAATAATTTCGCCAAAATCATTCTGAACCTAACGAAAAAAATATATTTCATTGTGTTTGTTAATTATTAAATTAATGTTAACGTATATAAAATATATTTAGTTGGGTTAGGCTAAATTAAATTGCGCTTGTTGTAATAAGGTTAGGTAGGTTTTCAAAGTTTCTCTTGGTACAAAATTATAAATTCTTACATTAACATAAATTAAAAAAATATATCTTTAAACGTATAAGAGAAAATTTTAGAAAGGACTTAATTTTAGATGAGTTCTTGCTAATTGACCAGTTTTACCTAATCGGCACGACATAATATATATATATATATATATATATATATATATATATATATATATATATATATATATATATATATATATATATAATCATACACTGACACGCGGAAGCTGGCAGTATAAGGAATGACCAAAAAGTTTGTGAGGGATTAAAACTAGCATTTTAAGATTGTATTATTCACTGAGAATACTTTGGCGGTGCCGACATACAGTTGAGAAAACAGACCAGCAGAGGCTGGGTAACATCAACCCAACAGGAGATGGAGGGAAGCAGCTTATAAACTGAATATCCGAATCAATGAGTCCTGGCACGCTCTTATCTTGGATTCTCAGAGGAGCTAAGACACTCTGATGACCACTTTCAAATATCTAAAACACGGGAACATAGAGAAGTCATTGTCTGGAAAGCTGGAAAAACAGTCATTTCCATTAGAATAAACAATGGGTTAGACAGGTAGAACTGAAGTACAAACCAGAGCGTATCATGCGAGTACCATGAAAAATGAAGGTAAAGGTGAAACACCTGGGGGAAAACTGAGTCAAGCGACAATTAGCACGAGTTTATTGAAGGTTTGTTGTGAATATTAAAATGGCATACAATACCGACAGGTAGGTAAGCAAGACGTGTGCAACAGTTAGGTATCTTTATTCTGAAGCGTTTCGTCTATACAGTAGGCTTCTTCAGTCGAGTACAGAGTGAGCAGAAGCAGTACAGATGTGAAGACGATGTCATCAGTCCATTACCCTTGAAGACGTAATTTTGAAGAGGTCAGTCCCTCAGGCTGGAGAAGTTTTTTTGTTCCATAGTCTGGACGACATACCAAGGTATGCTGTCTGTCTCATCTTTATTCGAGTTCTAGAATAGAGATTAAAAAGAAGAGAAAGGGATGACTGAACTGAATAGTCCTTGGTTGTGAGAATGCATGTGACGCTGTACCCCATGAGGCACACTCACAGCAAGAATAACGCTGGATCAAGGAATATACAAGAATAAGGAGACAGTGATGGTCTAGTTATTAGTGTGAACGAGAGTACCTGTGACCAGTGTTGTTCCTGATACATGTAACTGCGTTGACTGGTGAGGTACAACACTGTTTCCCTGTTTGCCGAAGATATAAACTTGTACAGTGTCTGCACTCTGAAGGAGGTGTGTTAATGTTGCTGTTTTATAACTGTAGTGTAAAGCACCCCTCTGGCAAGACAGTGATGGAGTGAATGATGATGAAAGTTTTTCTTTTTCGGGCCACCCTGCCTTGGTGGGAATCGGCCGATGTGTTAATAAAAAAACATAAACTTGAGAAAATTTCGAAGACATAAGAAGGCTACCAGAGGACCAGGACAAGTCGCCGACTGATCTGATGAGCGGCTACCAGAGGACCAGGGTCTGATAGGCGGCTATGTGGATTTCAGCTCGTTAAGTGAAAAGTTATGAAAACAAGACTAGGAAAGAAGATCGAATACGAAATAGAGAAGGAAAAAAAGGTTACGAACCCCATGTAAGAAAAGGGACCTAAGTGGTGGCAGCGGCAGAGTGGGAGCAGCAGCAAAGTGGGAGCAGCAGCACATTGGGAGCAGCAGCAGAGTGGGAGCAGTGGCAGAGTGGGAGCAGCAGCAAGGACTATCATACCAGCACACTGCTTGGCTCTCGCGACAAACAACTTGCTTTCATTTGCTCTTCATATTTGCCTAAAGTTTTAATCTGGACTCCCTTGTATTGCACACGCGTGTTTGTCAGGTCATCAACGGTCCTCGTCAGGTCATGAACGAGTCTCCAAGTCATTAACAAGTTCTCGTCAAGAACATTCTTCTATCAGGCTGTCAAAGAACACACACTTTAAAAATGTTGAACATCAATGACACTGCACAATGAATATACAAGAGATGCTGAAGAACAAAGTGACTCGAGGAACACACAAGAGATGCTGAACAGCAAAGACCAATATCATAAGAGAACTAAACTCCACAAGAATGAGAAGCCATTGGGTGAAGAACAGAGTAAACAGCCTTGTTTGTCTTTTGTCTCTCCCTGGGACTTCACCCCTTAAAGGAGGGGCTCACTGCAGGCCCCCCGGGCCGTCACCCCATTGAGCAGAGCTCACTGCAGGTCCCCGGGCCCCTACGCGGGCCAAGTTCTGACAAAACACCGGCAAAGCACCTTAGGCAAGCCAGGTTGACTCAAGTACTTCGTCAAGGAGCATCGTGCAAGACTAACTCGTAGCTTGAGGGATACAACTTGTGGAGGAGAGTTAAAGTCTCGTGCTGGGTAGTTGGTGTTTGATTTTATCATTGGTTAATGATCCTGATTAATAGTTCCGGGGATCAGCGCCCCTGCTGCTGGCTCTCAGAAGACTTTTCCTAAATTGGAAAGAAAATACGGTAAGAATTTATTAATTCTCAAGAAAAAGAGGATAAACACCTGACCTTTTCCTTAATGTGCTCGTGTACATTAGATAAAAAAAAAAAAGTATACTTGAGCTTGTGGAATAGGAAGAAGCATGGAAGCTGACAGTGCGAGGGTAGGAATCTAAATGGCCATCATACTCGGAGATTGCTGGAATTGGTTACCGTATTTTTGAGGGCTGGAAATGGCTCCCATTCTGTGCAGGGCAGGAAATGGGCACCATTCCTTGGAAGGCTCGGAATTGGCACCATTCTTGTTTTTAAAAGGCTCTAAGGAAAATTGCAAAGATTTTGTGATATGGTAAATGTATGTTTTAAGTAGGGTGTCCCTACCATACATAAGGTAAACGATACAGCCTGCAGCACACAACAGGCAGTTAGGTCATCTGAGCAGCCAGCGAGCATAGAAATAGTTGCTTAGTGGGTCAACTTGATTGCTTATGTTAGATGGAGTTTCTTTATTCAAGAGCTATTTATATGCGGTTTGGCGACCCGGCTGTTTAGACAACAGCGTTTCCTTTGCTATTGTACAAACACATGTTGTGTGTATGCAAATGAGGGAGATATCATCTTCCGCGAGACTGCAACCCACAGGGGGATAAATCCCGCCTGGGTTGACGGTGGCCCAGCTTCCTGGGTTACTGTGGACAGACAGGCGTCCTGACCTCTACAATACACCAACACACCTGCAGCCTCCAAAATTAAATCCCCCCCCTCCCTCCTTCACGCAGCCTCCACCATACTTCCCTAACACATCCTAATGCAATAAAACTCTCAGACAACTAATAAAGCAAACACGTAAGTAATTAACAATGAAACACAATAGGAACTAATAACACACACACACAGGTATGATAAAGCTCTTTAAGAAGAGGCATGATAAAGGTCAAGGAGCAGGGAGTGGACCTAGTAGCGATCAGTGATAAGGCGGGAGCCAGGAGCTATGACTCGACCCCTGCAACCCCAATTAGGTGAGTACACACACACACAGTCAACTAATATTCATGGGTTCACAAAAACACAGGTAACTCATAACATTCTTGATTCCATGTTTTCCAACAAGTACTACAGTACCAAACACTTATTATGAGAAGTCATGACTCACGAAATCGTAATGACACGATTGCGAACAAACCATACCACGGGTGGGGTTCGAACCCGCGGTCAGAGAGTCTCAAAACTCCAGACCGTCGCGTAAGCCACTGGGCCAGCTAGCTTCAATAAAATTCATCCAACTAGGTATATTTCGCGAGTCATGTTGACGGCTTTGAAGGGGACTTGATATAGAGTTCGTCACGGCCATGCTAGCGGGAGATTCGTCTGTAAAAACTTGCATTTGTGGACACAGTGGTGCCTATGCTAACCTTCCTATGGTGTAGAAATATACCTAATTGGATGAATCTTATTGAAGCTAGCTGGCCCAGTGGCTTACGCGACGGTCTGGAGTTTTGAGACTCTCTGACCGCGGGTTCGAACCCCACCCGTGGTATGGTTTATGAGAAGTCAGTATGGCGTATTTCTCTTGTCACACTTAATATTAATCATAATTCATTTGCGCAATTTGGAGAGAAGTAAAGTACCGGTGAACCGATGGGGAATTAATTTAGAACTGTTATAGTCAGCTGATGCTGCAAACAGTAGCACCGTCAGACCTGAGCTACAAGCAGTAGCACCGTCAAACCTGCGCTACAAGCAGTAGCACCGTCAGACCTGTGCTACAAACAGTAGCACCGTCAGACCTGAGCTACAAGCAGTTGCACCGTCAAACCTGAGCTACAAGCAGTTGCACCGTCAAACCTGAGCTACAAGCAGTTGCACCGTCAGACCTGCGCTACAAGCAGTAGCACCGTCAGACCTGCGCTACAAGCAGTAGCACCGTCAGACCTGTGCTACAAGCAGTTGCACCGTCAGACCTGAGCTACAAGCAGTAGCACCGTCAGACCTGAGCTACAAGCAGTAGCACCGTCAGACCTGAGGTACAAGCAGTTGCACCGTCAGACCTGAGCTACAAGCAGTTGCACCGTCAGACCTGAGCTACGAGATACATCTCTCTGAAGCCTCTTATCGCATCCTCGTGGAATTTTCCCTGGAGTAAGAATGTATGAAGCAGTTAGTCAGAGACAAGGGGGCTCCTATTTTATGCTAATTGAATTTGTCTCTTGTTGTACACTGAGGAGAATCCTGGGGATGGGGGAAGAAGGTCTTACATAATTAATGACACGCGTTAGAACGTAGAAAAAACACCATGAAAGACTATACAAGCCAGGGTCCTCTAGTTTTAATTCTGCATTCTTTTAAGTGTATGGCAACTCCCGCTGTGGAATGGCTCTCAGGGCAGCGGTCCTTTAAGGGGTGCCTTGATGCTGGTGAAAGGATCTTGAGCCAAGGAACTGGAGTTAACATCCCCCAACTTCCTCGGATCAAACTTGATTACCTGCCGTTTCTCAGGCGCTTCATGACGGCTACGTTTTCGTCGTTTCTCCAGGAAATTAATTTTAAGAATCAAAGCAGAGGCGTTACTTTGCTTTTGAGTTTAGATATGGAAATGCAAAATACCTCTCACTTAAGAGAAATGACGACGTTTCGAACCATCTTGGACCCCTGGAAAGTCACACTTGTCAATGGTCCAAGACAGACCGAAACCTCATTATTTACCGCTCCCGTAAGTACGAGTTATTTGTGCATTGTTTCAGACACACAATCCTGCTAAAATTCTGTGACAAATTAACAGAAGTGAGGCAGGAGAGAGAGAGGAGAGAGAGAGAGAGAGAGAGAGAGAGAGAGAGAGAGAGAGAGAGAGAGAGAGAGAGAGAGAGAGAGAGAGAAAAGAGAGAATTTAAAAATTGGATATTATAATACATCACGAAGACATTTAATATATCTCAAGAGACTAGGAGCAAGCAGAATTATTAGGGAATGCGCTACGGTGGCTCAGAAAATACTTCATGGGAAGGAGACGAAGAATGACTAAGGGAATAGTTGTCAGAATGGGAAAATGTAACAAGCGAAGTTCCGCAAGGATCGGTATTAGGACCAGTACCTAACTTAACCTTAATTAAGCCGTATGTATAATTAACTGTCAATACCGAAATTTCATAAAGGGGCAGCCGGAATATTTCTGGCAGTGAGCTATTCCTCACTGTGATTTGAACCGTTGGAAACCATACGCTTCTTGTTTAAAATTGGAAAACGGGTTGCCTACTACCACACCATCGCCGCCGCTGCCGCCGCCGCCGCCGCCGCCGCTACTACTACAAAACAAGAAAGCACTTCATGTAGGGTTTGATTGAATTCTTTATGGGCTCTTGGTAATTTAATCGTAGGCAAAATTCATTAAAGATAAATATTTACATTATACACCATATTGGTCCATAATACAAGAATCATAGAGCATGACATTTTGATACTATGACTATAATGCTGTGATACTATAACCACAATACTGTATTTTGTTTCTCTGATTACGATACTTTGATACTATGATAATCTGATATCATGACTTTACTTCTTTGATATTATGAAACTTTGTCTGTAGGTTCTGGTCACTGTGCCCACAACCGCACCAGTTCAGGGCAAGTCGGCCAGTTTCAACGCGGGACGACCACTTTCATCGCAGGACGACCACTTTCATCGCAGAACACCAGTTTCAGAGCCGGACGACCAGTTTCAGAGCAGGACGACCAGTTTCAGCGCAGGACAACCAGTTTCAGAGCAGGACGACCAGTTTCAGAGCAGGACGACCAGTTTCAGAGCAGGACGACCAGTTTCAGAGCAGGACGACCAGTTTCAGAGCAGGACGACCAGTGGCTTCAGTTGTGTAAAACACACCGATAATTACTGAATCTGACTCTGTACTTTAACACTTCATATTGAGCATCTAAATCCTTACCAGCAATCATCATTCTACCGTTAATCATGAAGTTTATTAACATTAGCGTCAGGAAAGACTATCAACTTCAGCCGAACCGGCTATGTTAGCGTGAAATACTGGCTACAGTTGAGTGTTATTTCCAACACTCAGAGCCTGGCTTTCTACTCTAAATAAGATTTGTGGGCAAACTTCGCGAGCTGCCTTAAAGAGGGCAACTTTAAATGTTAATTCCACACTCTCTTTATTCACGTTAAATTATCATCTGAAAGCACGGTATTTTCCCAGGCGAATTTTTACGTAGACGATAAACAAAGAGTCCTAAGTGTAAATTCCTTCAGCAACTCAGGCGAAAGTTTAAATAAATATACATATATTCAATATAATTCACACAATAGATTTTATCACATGCAACACATTCGCACAGACGTTGACGCAAAGCAACACACAAATCACATGAAAGTTTTTGACGGAACACAATTCACACTAAAAGGTCGATGCAATGCAACAATTCACTCCAACATTTAACACAAACACGCAACAAAATTCACACAAACAGTTAACACAAACATTTGCAACATGCAATGCAATTTACACCGAACTTTACGCCTTGCAACAATTTCATTTAATAAAACAGGAAAATGAGAATACGCATCAGAGAGGGTCGAGTGGCTGAACAGGAAATTAACAGTAAAACGGGAGGTTCACTAAAGCAATTGGAGGATTAGTGGATTAACAGGCGATTAACGGTACTGCAGGAGGTTCACCGGTGTAACGCGAGAATTAGTGTGAAAATCCTGTTGACTGAAAACTATATTATTTTGTGGGAGGAAAGTAAAATGAAGTCTAGACGTAGGAGAAGTGTGACAAAATCCTATTACAAAATGAGAAACTCCTATAGAAAAAAATCTCCCGTGGGAGAAAAGTGAGAAATGAAAAGGAGATTAAACCTTAAATGAAAAAGTCAAGACACACACTGCCTACTCATTATCACTTCCGGAATCGTCAAAGAGGGGCGGAGCCTTGATGCTCTGAAGGGATCGTGATTAAAGGAATTGGAGATCACCTCCCTTCGTCTGATCGAACCTAATTACCTCCCTTTCCCCGGATGCTGAATGACTCTTGTGAGTTTAGCATTTCCCAATAATAATAATAGAAGTAATAATAATTACTTCTGGTTTAGGTATTCACAGATGGACCAATGGACCCTTAAAAATATAGTGATTTTGTATCACCTTTACTGCTAATGGTAAAGATTTATTTTTTGCCTGACGAAAAAAAAAATCCACAATGAAAAACAGAAATGTCAGGTATTTTGAGTAAAGTTTAGACGTTCAGGTACGGGTATCACCTGCACTCCAGTTGAAATAACCTACTTTCCATCCAGTGTACAGGAGATGAAATTCGTACATAACATTATATATGACTTAGGTTCATTATGGCCTCAAGAGAAATTGGTAAGTGAATTCTTTTGCAGATATAATATGACTTAAACGATTTTTTTCTAAATACTGTTAACATGGGCAGGATAATGTATACTCTGATAAATATCGCCCAAAAACACATTTTCTAGGATAAAAATATTTGCTTGTAGTATATCCAACTATAACTATTACGTGTTTATATTTGTTCAGTATAACATCAATGGTCATTGGAAGTAAAAGTAGATATTGAAAACAGAATTAATGTCCCACTGGTGCGACATATTGGGTGACACACTAACAGGAAACAGTAGAAACAGGTGACACAGTGGTATAATGTGACACTCCGGATACATAAGACACACAAGCACTGGCATAGAGGCTAATATGCACCAGCAATGTTGTGATTGTTTCACACTGACAGAATCGTAATTTCTTTGGCACACTGGAATAGAAGTGTAATCACCGAGTTATAATCACCGCAGCGCACCGAGAATCACACTAACACATTAGAAAATACGGAAGACAAACAGTTACGTACTGGGGAAAACTACAACACTGATATTCTTTGGTGAAAAGATGGCATTACGGGGATCCTAATGGCATAATGGAGTGATATAAAACAGAGGGGACACAATGCCAGCGCAGATGAACACACACACCTCTGTTGAGGGGGTGACATCACAAAACACTGCTCGAAGTCTGGCGAAGGGACGCCTGTCGTTGTTAAACATCAGGTAGGTAATGACTGGCTTGCCAGTGCCCATGATGTGGGCTGTGTAATATACGTTCACCGGACGCTCACACTCCACACATGACTCCACAGTTGTTCATAATTTTTATAGTAGTAATTCCTATTTTCTTAACCAATACAAAACTTTATAAAGCTGCGAGAACTGAGCGCAGTATTGCGATCAGATTCAGAAAGCATGTGCAAGTTCGCTTGTGTGTGTTTGGTTATTTGCCCGCGTTTGCTTTTTCTTATCTAGCAAAACTAGAAACATCAGCAGTGTGCTACTGCCCTATTAAACAAACCACAGTATGGGTGGGGTTTGACCCCATGGCAAATGAGTCTTAAAACTCCAGGCCAGTGCGTAACCCACTGTTCCAGCTGGTTACCACTCACTTACCTGGAGTATACGTGGAGAGGGTTCCAGTTGTCAACACCCCCGCGGCCCGGTCTGTGACCAGGCTTCATGGTGGATCAGGGCCTGATCAACCAGGCTGTTACTTGCCACGAGTTCTAACCCCACCCATACTGTGCTTTGTTTGCAATCGTGTCATTACGATTTCGTG
>WNWK01001257.1:190000-303686 GCA_009830355.1 Cherax destructor | reverse complement strand
GCTTCAAGAGGTTCTACACTGCGTTACAAACGACGGGTTGACGCTGTAACTCAGGTAATGTGATTGTCGACTCAGATTGCTTATGGACCATAATGCCGCAAGATTCTACACTAATTGACAAACTCATAGCATTACATGGCCACGGGAGAAGAGATTTTTGGACCATAGCTCGCAATACTATGAAAGAGGGCCATCCATTCTGGATTGTGGCAAGTGGATTCTACCATGGTACATTGTGGCAAGGGTCTCCTGATTGTGGCAAGTGGTTCTCCCTGGTATCTGTGGCAAGTGGTTCTCCCTGGTATCTGTAGTGAAAGTGGTTCTCCCTGGTATTGTGCAGTGGTTCTTCCTGGTATTGTGGCCAGTGGTTCTCCTTGTATTGTGGCAGTGGTTCTCCCTGGTATTGTAGTCAGTGGTTCTCCCTGGTATTGTGTGCTCCCTGTAGGAGTGGTTCTCCTGTATTGTGCAGTGGTTCTCCTGGTATTGTGCAGTGGTTCTCCTGGATTGTGGCCAGTGGTTCTCCTGGTATTGTAGTCAGTGGTTCTTCCTGGTATTGTGGCAAGTGGTTCTCCTGGTATTGTGGCCAGTGGTTCTCCCTTGTATTGTGGCAAGTGGTTCTCCCTGGTATTGTAGTCAGTGGTTCTCCCTGGTATTGTGGCCAGTGGTTCTCCCTTGTATTGTGGCAAGTGGTTCTCCCTGGTATTGTAGTCAGTGGTTCTCCCTGTTTTTTCTCAGGAAATTCAGGAATATGGTATTGTAGTCAGTGGTTCTCCCTGGTATTGTAGTCAGTGGTTCTCCCTGGTATTGTGGTCAGTGGTTCTCCCTGGTATTGTGGTCAGTGGTTCTCCCTGGTATTGTGGTCAGTGGTTCTCCCTGGTATTGTGGTCAGTGGTTCTCCCTGGTATTGTGGTCAGTGGTTCTCCCTGGTATTGTGGTCAGTGGTTCTCCCTGGTATTGTGGTCAGTGGTTCTCCC
The DNA here is from genome assembly GCA_009830355.1 of Cherax destructor. NCBI lineage: Eukaryota > Metazoa > Arthropoda > Malacostraca > Decapoda > Parastacidae > Cherax > Cherax destructor. Next base: position 302,712 of record WNWK01001257.1, on the reverse strand, counting down.
TGGTATTGTGGTCAGTGGTTCTCCTGGTATTGTGGTCAGTGGTTCTCCCTGGTATTGTGGCCAGTGGTTCTCCCTGGTATTGTGGTCAGTGGTTCCCCCTGGTATTGTGGTCAGTGGTTCTCCCTGGTATTGTGGTCAGTGGTTCTCCTGGTATTGTGGTCAGTGGTTCTCCCTGGTATTGTGGCCAGTGGTTCTCCCTGGTATTGTGGTCAGTGGTTCTCCATGGTATTGTGGTCAGTGGTTCTCCCTGGTATTGTGGTCAGTGGTTCTCCCTGGTATTGTGGCCAGTGGTTCTCCCTGGTATTGTGGTCAGTGGTTCTCCCTGGTATTGTGGTCAGTGGTTCTCCTGGTATTGTGGTCAGTGGTTCTCCCTGGTATTGTGGTCAGTGGTTCTCCCTGGTATTGTGGCCAGTGGTTCTCCCTGGTATTGTGGTCAGTGGTTCTCCCTGGTATTGTGGCCAGTGGTTCTCCCTGGTATTCTTTAAAAAAATTCTGGTATGACTGACTTTTTTAAGGTGAAAGTTCGATCTCTTGCTGATTCATCTCGTTGCGTTTATTTTTTGTGATTTATATAGTTTGAAGCGATATTGCATTTTACGGGGGGGGGGGAGAGCGCTAAATCCGTATAGGGGTGGTGCAGTGCCGCTGGCTGACACGCCGGCACTATCATTTCTGGCACTCACGCGGATACCACGCAACAGAACTGTAATACTTGGGTATCTTTATTGAGGAAACGTTTCGCCACACAGTGGCTTCATCAGTCCATACAAAGGAGAATCGTGAAGAACAGGAGGAGTTTGAGGTGATCAGTCCCTCAGCCTTGAGTCGATGTTGTCAGTCCGTCAATCTTGAAGCCATTGTGTGGCGAAACGTTTCCTCAATAAAGATACACAAGTGTTGCATATGTGTCTAATTTACCAACTCGTCGGTTCTCTGAACCAGTCATCCACAGAACTGTAATGTGGCCAGTACTCTGTCTTGGTTCTTCTTGATATCTGTGTTATTTTGTGCACTGTTTCCCTGTTATATTTTACTCCTGTCCCGGTGTCCTGTTCTACGGGTACTTGTTTACCTTGCTTGCCCCGTATGGTCAGAAAACTCGTTGATGCGCGTCTACATCAACTCCCACTGCTTTGTTATTGTCGCTACTCCTCTTGGGGAAGATTGTGTTGGTTACTATTCATCACAGTCTCGTCTCTGTGAGAGCTATAATAGTTGATCTCTGCTGTTCTGAATTTTAGCTCATGACACTACACTGAGCTGTCGTTCACTACGAGTTCGGATTTCTGGTTATGTCTTCGAGTCTAGTGCTGAGTTTCTTGTGGTAGAGGGAGGCTAGGGACTAGGTGTAAGGTGATCAGCACGTGTGTAGTGTATGGAGTGAAAAATGGTATGGTCATACCGACAAGATGTTGCAAAACACACTTGTGTACAGTCGTAAGGACTGAAGAAGCCGGGCGAAACGTTTCCTGCAATAAATGTCCACAGAGTATGGAATGTTTAATGTGCAGCATTTGGGTATCTTTATTGATGAAACGTTTCGCTTACACAGTAGGCTTCATCAGTCAAATACAGAGGCAGCAGCAGCACGATGTAATCAGTCCATCAACCTTGGAGAAGTATTTGAGGTGGTCAGTCCCTCAGCCTGGAGAAGAGTTCAGCTCCCTGGAACGATATGAAGCTCTTACACATCTGTCTTAATCATCAACTTCTCGGTATTTCATACCATTTTGAACACAAGTGTATGGAATGTATAGGGTGGTGGAAATATAGGGTGTGGGAGTTACTGGGAAGAGGGGAAGAAATGGAAGGGTGTAAATTAAGTGGTGGGGGGGAAAGGGTGAGGGGTAAAGATTGGTTAAAGATAATCCAAATCGTTGTTTTAACTCGACGTTAGTAAATGGTGTCCTTCTCTAGTTGACGTTCTAACGACGGTACAAGGACAGGGATGGTCACGTACGGGTGGTGGACTAGGAGAGGGGGAGGTGATGGAGCGGGGATGTGGGAGGATGCTATAAGTAGGGGGTGTTTTAATAGGGTGGAGGGTAGCATCACTTGTGACAGTGGTTTAAGGTGCTACTGGGTGATAGGTTGGTAGATAGGCAGGCAGAATTAAGTGAGTGAAGGGAAGGGGTAGGAAGAGAGGTGGTGAGTAGGGAGGGGGAAGGGGGTCACAGAAGTGGGTCTGGTCGTACGGGTTCAACTTATTAAGCAATCATGCAGAAGGGAAAGTAAAGAGGTTTACCTGTCATATGTAATAGTGTGTGTACTCTCAGAATTGTATAGCTCCTGGCCCTTCCCCACTACTGAGGAGCAGCTGCATTGACTTCTGGCCTTGAGTACCTCTTCCTAAAACTGTGTATAATGTTTATATCTACCTTTTCATCATCGTTTCACTCACTGCCTTCAGATTTGTGTTTGCTGGGAGGGGGGGCTGTCGAGTCCTGGCTCCTGGTCCTGCCACTTAAACTACGCCGACCAGCACTATAGTTTCTCGAATCTTGAGCCTTATCATACCTTTTCTTGAAGCTCTGCACTTCAAATACCGTTTCTGAAAACAAAATTGGGTCATTATTGAGTTAGCTTCTCGTTTTTATATTATGTATTTTTTAATATTGAATTATTTATTGAAAACGGTCATATTTTGGGTACATGGGATGAATATTATTTTATTTTGGTAAAATGTAATATAGCCCAACATATCGTATATAATTGCTCCCTTCCTAGGTTAAGAAAGGAGCAGTTATAAGGTAGAAATTCTCTGTATAGAAAGGTAATATTTGGATGAGTTATAAAGAATGAGTTGGGTGCTGTCAGTGATAAGATAACTGGTAGTGAGTTGTCGGCTGCTGTTGTGTTAGATAATTCACTCACACTTCCGTCAGAAGGTAGACTCACTATACTTGTTTGTTAAGCAGAGCCAGTATACCACTGGTATACTGGCTCTGCAACGTCTGTTGTGTGTGTGTGTTAGTTACCATTTTGTCCTAGGCACATGTCAATTAGACACTAGGCCTGTTGTATGTATGTGTGTGTGTATGTGTATGTAAGGAAACACTTCGAAATGTTTCTGCCCCACCGTATGTGTGTGTGTGTGTGTGCTCACCTAGTTGTGGTTGCAGGGGTCGAGTCATAGCTCCTGGCCCCGCCTCTTCACTGGCCGCTACTGGGTCACTCCCTGCGCCATGAGCTTTATCATACCTCTTCTTAAAGCTATGAATGGATCCTGCCTCCACTACATCGCTTCCCAAACTATTCCACTTCCCGACAACTCTGTGACTGAAGAAATACTTTCTAACATCCCCGTGATTCATCTGAGTCTTCAACTTCCAACTGTGTTCCCTTGTTGCTGTGTCCCATCTCTGGAACATTCTGTCTCTGTCAACCTCGTCAATTTCTCTCAGTATTTTATATGTCGTTATCATGTCCCCCCTGTTTCTCCTGTCCTCCAGTGTCGTCAGGTCGATTTTCCTTAACCTCTCCTCGTAGGACATACCCCTTAGCTCCGGGACTAGTCTTGTTGCAAACCTTTGCACTTTCTCTAGTTTCTTTACATGCTTGGCTAGGTGTGGGTTCCAAACTGGTGCTGCATACTCCAATATGGGCCTAACATACACAGTGTACAGGGTCCTAAACGATTCTGTGTGTGTGTGTGTCGTGCCGAATAGGTAAAATAGGTCATTTAGCAAGAACTCGTTTAAAATTAAGTCCTTTCTAAAATTTTCTCTTATACGTTTAAAGATATATATTTTTTCATTAATGTTAATGTAAAAATTAATAATTTTGTACGAAAAGAACCTTAGAAAACTTACCTAACCTTATTATAACAAGCGCAATTTAATTTAGCCTAATCCAACTAAATATATTTTAGATAAGTTTACACTAATTTAATAATAAACACAACGAAATATATTTTTTTCGTTAGGTTCAGAATGATTTTTACGAAATTATTGCATACACAAATTTTCGTTTGCCTTATTCGGCAAAAAGAGCGTTGCTATTTAAGCCAAAATCGCAAGTTTTACCTATTCGGCACGACATGTATACACACACCCACACCCACACTCGGAAGACTGTCGGAGATGGGGTAATATGTCCTTCAGTCTTGAAGAATTATGTAAAGAAGACAGTGGGAAATTAGGTAATCAGTCCCTCGATCTTGAAGAATCATGTACATTAGATGAGGGCATCAGTCCCTCGACTTAGAAGCACAGCTGTTGCTGTGTTGGCTAGCACCAATAGGCTAATTAATCAGGCCATCAACAAAGAGGCCTGGTGTGGGAGCGGGTCGTGGGGGCGGTGAAGAGAGAGGAGAGGAGAGCTGAGGAGACCACTCACCATCTCCTCTCAGGTGGACACGAACTTTGACCTTTCCCGCGACTCTGACCTGTGTGTGACCTAACTTTTTTCTAAAATTATGCAAGTCATTCATCCAGCACCAGCCAGCCATGTTGGATGAGCATCGACATTTCTCTCTTGTGATTGTTTTTGTTTTCAAATACAAAATATTTTGGATTTGTTCACCAGAATTGTGTAGATGTTAAGTCGGAAAATTAGAAAAATCAATCGTGATGGAAACAGATTTACTGTTAAAGTATCAACAGAGAGAGAGAGAGAGAGAGAGAGAGAGAGAGAGAGAGAGAGAGAGAGAGAGAGAGAGAGAGAGAGAGAGAGAGAGAGAGAGAGATATAGAGAGAGAGATAGAGAGAGAGATAGAGAGAGAGATAGAGAGAGATATAGAGAGAGATAGAGATATAGATATATATATATATATATATAGAGAGAGAGAGAGATAGATAGATAGATAGATAGATTGAGATTTATAAGAAAACGAATAAGATATAAACAAGTTAATGATAAAAAAATGCAATAATTACATAGAAACGAGAGAAAATAAGAATACGTTTTTTAGATAAGATTTTTGTCATCGAAGTGGCTGGTTTATTGTGTACCTCATATCCATCGTGTGGATGGTAGCACAAGAGCGTATGGATACTCAATAGACCTAAGAATTAGGCCCCCAGGAGGGTTAATTGAAGAGTACATCTAGTTTTATATCTGTCTTATTTACTATGGTATCTTATTTTCATTAATATTTCTTGACATATCACGTAGGTTATTACACTATATATTCGACAAGAAGCGGATAGTTAAGCGGATAGTGAAGCGGATAGTGATCAAGACAGTGACCATGAGGCTGGCCACATACTTTGTATTTACATTGATCATCATGTGTGTATCTGCGAAACTGCCAGATGCACTTGCAACCAAACCTAAACCTGGTTACTACAACACCAGTCAGTTGGCTGACATTGCAAGTTGCTCCATAAACGTACTTATCAACGTTCATGTTATTGTAAGTGATAGATCTACTCGAGCTTCTAACTACATGCCTACGACGAACACTTCCATTATTTACACGCCTCCTAATATTATACCACTGCCAGACACAGACATAACAAAGTTATAAACGATAGTACGAAAAAATGGTAAATCGTCATAACTCACGAAAGTGAAACGAAATGGTTAATAACCAGTGACATTATAGTGAATGATTATATATTATCGAAATATAACGAGTGGAAATGACTCGTTAAATGTGGATTGTGGAGAAATTCATTTTTTTATGTTCAGAGAAAGTTTTTTGTTTCTGTTAAATACGAGTATAAATAATGTGTATGTATGTATGTATGATATATATATATATATATATATATATATATATATATATATATATATATATATATATATATATATATATATATATATATATATATATATATGGTGTATTATGGTGTGTATTATGTTTATACAGGATAATCACCATGTTTAAAGTGGATATTCACGGTGAAAATACTTTGTAAAAGTTCGTGTGTGTTGTTTAGCCCAGGCTTGTGGCCATCATCAATGCGAGTGAATACCATGGTGGCCACACCATGGAGCAGAACGGTAGTACGTGAGTTGCCTTCCATGTTCCCCTTTCCATGATTCTTCTACCATCGTCTGGTAATCACCGTTGTGTTGGAAATCGGAGAGTGGAATATTGGAAGCCTTGTCCTGGCGGGGAGGAGTCTACCGTACCTGGAGTGACGCTTGGACTCGCACCGCCATAGCTCCAGCACCATCACTACCATAGACAGGCAACCATCACCATGCCTGTACTCTTCTCTCGCAAGCATGTGTGGAGTCCCAAGGGACCAGAGACAAGGGTCATACATCCTACCACCACCTGGGTAAGTGAGACACATGTGGACACACACATAAACACATACAAAGAGACGCGCGCACACACACACACACACACACACACACACACACACACACACACACACACACAGTGAGACAGGGAAAGACAACTGGAGGGTATTCCCGGGGGGTCAACGCCCCCGTGGCCCGGTCCATGACCAGGCCTACCAGTGGATCAGGGCCTGATCAACCAGGCTGTTACTGCTGGCCGCACGCAGTTTCTCCAGCAACCAAATCATTATATTTTATTTTGCCTCTTGTTATCTGTTGTGTTCTCTAACGCTGTACAGTGATATATAACTTTTTTGTAGATTTTTGATCACCCAGACTGTTGCTTGTTGGTCTACATCAACTTGTATCCATGTAGTGTATACAAAAACGTAAATACATTTTTCATGATTGCTTTTCATCAGTACTGTAATATTTTGATTCAGGGAATCGTAATAACACCATTGCAAACAAACCGTGGAACGGGTGGGGTTTGAACTCGTGGCGAGTGAGATATGGATGGAATATTAACCGGCGGGGTAGACACACGCGGCTGTGTTGAGGGGACGCTGGTGTGAAAGGAGACAGGAAGGGACTAACAAAATAGGTCACCACGTAAATATAAACTTTCACAAAACCGGAAACCATATTTTTTTTTTTTTGGTAATGGCCGCCGGATGTGACGTCACAACCTGACTTTCCTAAGTGATATTATTCAGATTTGTTTTACACAACCGTGTGTGACAACCTCCGGGCGTTAAAATTAATATAATTATTACGTGTTAAATTACCCGTAGCTTGGTTGGTAGCGCACTCGGCTCACACATTGAGGTCCTTGGTTCGATCCCCGGTAGGAGTGGAAAGATTAGGACATGTTTCCTTAAGACACCTGCTGTCCCTGTTCACCTAGCACTAAAATAGGTACCTGGGTGTTAGTGGACTGGTGTGGGTCGCATCCTGGGGACAACAGTGACCTAATTTGTCGGAAATGCTCAGCATAACAAGGGGCTTTCTATATAGTAGTATGTCATTGATGTCAGCTATGGTCTTTATAAGTTGTATCATGTACTTGTAGAAATATTATTATTATTATTAAGCTTGACACGTCAGCAACATCGGACGCTCTTGTGACTCAACTGTCTGTGCACACGTGACGTCACGACAGTATACCAACTGAATCTATCTTATAAGAATTAATTTTTTTAACGCCGTTGAATTTGTAGACCGAGAGCTGCTGGTATCCTACATTTTCACATTTAAAAATCAATGGAGCACTCCTCACCTTGATTGGACGCTTGCCATGCCGTTGACTGAATGAATAGACAGATAATAGGTTGGGCCTGACTAGCTTAAGCCAGTATGTGACTTAGAGCTGCCTAGCATGGGCCAGTAGGCCTGCCGCGGTGCTCCTTCTTTCTTATGTTAAGAGGTGATCTTTCGAAGTGGTCTCCTGCGTTAGTATCACCTTGAGGCGCGCCGCCGCCATCTTCCCCGCCAAAAGTTTGTTTACATTCCTTTCCCGCCAAAACTTCGATTTTCTTTTTTCTCGTTCGAGCTTCTTCCATTTTGGCGGCGGCTATTTTCTTCTTGCTAAGTGCCCTGAAAAATAAAGTTAACTTTAAAATTGTTCTCTACAGTTATTCACTAAAATACCAAGTTCAAATGTGAAAACAATTTTTTTTTTGTTCCGTAGATCTCTAGTTGTTGTTTTTATTCTGGTACGTTATTGTGAGACATGTCTAAATGTACGTAAATTGGTAAGAAAGAACAGATATTAAAGAATAACTGAAGATAATATGGAAGACACAAATTATACACTAGCCAGTGTTAGAGTGAAAATATCAGAACGATTTTAAGATAGTGTTTTAATCTGTTGAGTCAATGTATGAGGATAGTTAACTATCGAGTCAGGATTGTCTTATCAGGATGGCCGCCTGAAAGTATAAACAAATGTTGATGAACAAAAAACGGAAGCAAACAGCAGACTTCTGGCAAGCAGACACAAGCGGCAGACTACAGTACTGACAAGCAGAGACAAGCAACAGACTACAGTACTGACAAGCAGAGACAAGCAACAGACTACAGTACTGACAAGCAGACACAAGCAACAGACTACAGTACTGACAAGCAGAGACAAGCAGCAGACTACAGTACTGACAAGCAGACACAAGCAACAGACTACAGTACTGACAAGCAGAGACAGGCAACAGACTACAGTACTGACAAGCAGAGACAAGCAACAGACTACAGTACTGACAAGCAGAGACAAGCAACAGACTACAGTACTGACAAGCAGAGACAAGCAGCAGACTACAGTACTGACAAGCAGAGACAAGCAACAGACTACAGTACTGACAAGCAGACACAAGCAGCAGACTACAGTACTGACAAGCAGAGACAAGCAACAGACTACAGTACTGACAAGCAGACACAAGCAACAGACTACAGTACTGACAAGCAGACACAAGCAGCAGACTACAAACAGTCCAATAATTAGTGTCTTCAAGAGGAAGGAACATGTGAGCTCCTCTCGGCATTCATGATTATCCTGGCTGGTATGTGAGCTCCTCTTGGCATTCATGATTATCCTGGCTGGTATGTGAGCTCCTCTCGGCATTCATGATTATCCTGGCTGGTATCATGTGATGATATACTACACCGACAAGTTAATGGATATCACGCATGCGCATCATGTTCATTTCTGTATTGCCTGCTGCACAACACAGGTTTCATTGGAAAGCAGGTGAATACAACACTGGTGACAGAAGTAGACATAGCAGCTTGTGTAGGTTAAACGTTTCGGCAGTAGATACCTAAATGATGCATATGTTTCATGTACTTCAACCTGTTGCCTGCGTTGCTCGGTGTGCTGCTAGCACCAACAGTCCGGCTGATCAAGATCAAGCGAGGAGGCCTGGTCGGACGCGTTATAACCACCGGAACTATCAACAAGTAGGTAGGAGGGGATCGTGGAGCCTCGTCAGCAAGATTAAAACAAAAAAACTCGTACACAAACTTTGACATTCAGTCGGCGTGCGGCACAGACACATGCGCCACACAGGTGTTAAGTGCGGTGCAGGTGTGAACACCTGTCGCTAACATCTGGGTCGCCCAGTTTTCTCTTGAACAGGTAGCGTGAGTTTTTTTTTTTCGCTCTGAAAGTAAGTACGTTGTTGTTAGACTTGCTGAGAACTTCGTAGTGGTTTAAGTGAATGACGTGTGTAGTCAAGTGTTTAATTTTGTTCAGTTTAAGGAATACTGACTTTGAATTGACATCAAGAATGCACTGTGGTATATACCTCTCAGTGTATATACACAGAGGAATACACCGTCTGTGTGTGTATATATATATATATATATATATATATATATATATATATATATATATATATATATATATATATATATATATATATATATATATATATATATATAAAGAATGTTTGAGTGTGTGGTCAATTTGGGACATTTTCTCTAGACGGATTCTTGTTGTTGTTGGTGTATAGGGCCACTGACGGGTTACGTCGTATCGAGCCCACGGAATCTTATTCCTCCGCGTTAGTTGAAGATTAGATTTTTTCTTTGAAGATTTTACCGCTGTAGTGACTAGCATATTGTGCACCCTTTATCCATCGTGTGGAGGGTAGCGCAAGAGCACATAAATGCACAGAAGGCCTAGGAACTAGGCCCCAAAAGAGTTAACAAGAATCTATTTGGAATTTATATCTGCAATTGTTTTCAGTAAACAAAGCAGTGGATGGCTTGAGTGTGAACGTTCTTCATTTGTTACATAATTTTGTTCATAAACTCACGCATTATGTATAATATTGACCTGCTTTATTAGATTATGTTTATAAACTCACACATTACACACATGTCACTCTGGCTTATCGTATTGCTTGTTTCCGAAACTGACGTTGTATAATTTTTTTTGTGTTGATTGAGTGGCATTTATCTGTTTGTACATTTGAGTAACTCACTTTCGTTAATATTGCAAAGTTTTATTTCAGAGACTCAGGTTTTGCATCAAAGGAAGGCAGGAAATAATTCACTACAGATTAATATTTGGATATACTTAAATAAATACGGCAGTCAAATACATTACGCGATATTAAATACTTTAGAGAAACCAAGTATTGAGGCCCAATAATTTTTCATATATTTTCATAGTTTTTTTCTATGATACGAATATTACACCTAGGTGTGTGTATGTACTCTCTTATTTGTGGTTGCAGGGGTCAAATCGCAGCTCCTGGTCCCGCCTCTTCGCTGGTCGCTACTAAGACCACACACTCCCTGCTCCAAGAGCTTTGTCGTGTGTGTGTGTGTGTGTGTACACTGATAGTTTACTATTATGGTAGTGGTGTTGCTGAATGCAGTCGGTACCATACACCGTACCTGTGTCCAGTAAAGGCAGGCGAACCTTCGTTGGACGTCACTTCTATCTACGGTATCGAGGAATGTACCTGAAGGTTACGTGAATTTCGTTTCAGGTGTCATTTTCTCTTTCCGGTCCCAGACAAGCCTCTAGGTTGATGGCCTGATCAACCAGACTGTGATAACCAGCGCCAGAACTGCTGGAAACACCTTTTGTACTGGTGTGATGTTTTTAATTTGACATCTGGAATAACTTTGACCAGCCAGGAAGTCGCATGTGACGTGTATTGACGTTGGACGTGAGGCGTCCGTGCGACTGCTATGGAAGGGAAGGTGGTGTGTTTTGAGCCCAGGAAGATAACGCAGCTCTAAATCCTTGGATCAAAAGCCCTCTTGAATGCCCCATCCTGAGCGGAATAATTGAACAGGAAACGAACCCAGGGCCATAAAGAACTTTTTTTTTTTTTAAATAAACCCGGAGTCTTAACGAGCCCCCGGTTTTAACGAACCCAGGGTCTTAATGAACGAACCTAATTTTAACGAACCTGGGAGCCTAATGTCCTTCGGGCCTAACTAACCCAGGGCCTAATGAACCCGGGGACCTAACGAACTCTGGGACCTAACGACCTCGGGGTCTAACGAAGGCGGGGCACCAGGTAATCTTCGGGTATCTTCCACACACACAAACAGACAAAGTGTCTATCGACAGGTGCCTTTAACAACAGTAACTCGAAGCAGGCTGAAGATAACGCCTTTGAGCTGCTTGCAGGTGCCTGCTCTTGCTCCCCGCCGAACAGTGCCACGACTGATCCACATTATTGGCTCTGAGGCTAGCGTGGGGTCACGTGGGTGCCAGTGTAAGGTCACGTGGATGCCAGCGTGGGGTCACGTGGGTGCCAGTGTAAGGTCACGTGGATGCCAGCGTGGGGTCACGTGGGTGCCAGCATGAGGTCACGATGGTGCCAGCGTGAGGTCACGAGGGTGCCAGCGTGAGGTCACGAAGGTGCCAGTGTGAAGTCACGTGAGTGCCAGCGTAGGGCCACGTGGGTACCAGCGTGAGGTCACAAGGGTGCCAGCGTAAGGTCACAAGGGTGCAAACGTGAGGTCACGAGGGTGCCAGCGTGAGATAACGAGGGTGCCAGTGTGAGGTCACGAGGGTGCCAACCCGATCAAAGAGGGAAGTGAATGCCAGTCATGTTGGAACACTGGGGGATGGCAGTGTGTGTTTCCAGCTCTTGTGTTGATCAATTAAATCGTCACGCACTATTATACAGGTGATTGTTGAGTCAGTGTTGCGAATGGCAGAATACGTGAAAATATTTCGCAGTTAATACCGTCAGACGTTAAGTGGAAAGTTGGGGGGAGTTTTTAAAAGGCGGTGTTGCCACTTTGACACAGACTCCCTCTTTGACATCAATATATTTATTACATAGACTTTGATTATACTTTATTTAGCACTCCTCACTGCCCTTACTCTACCTCTGTTATGCTCTCCGCCCTCGCAGGTCTCTGATCAAGCATATTACACCTTGAGAACACCCTACCCTGCTGGTCTCTGATCAAGCATATTACACCTTGAGAACACCCTACCCTGCTGGTCTCTGATCAAGCATATTACACCTTGAGAACACCCTACCCTGCTGGTCTCTGATCAAGCATATTACACCTTGAGAACACCCTACCCTGCTGGTCTCTGATCACATATTACTGAGAACACCTACCTGCTGGTCTCTGATCAATATATTACACTTGAGAACACCCTACCCTGCTGGTCTCTGATCAAGCATATTACACCTGAGAACACCTACCTGCTGGTCTCTGATCAAGCATATTACACCTTGAGAACATCCTACCCTGCTGGTCTCTGATCAAGTATATTACACCTTGAGAACACACTACCCTGCAGCGCTGTATTACCCTTGTGGCTTTAGCGCTTATGATTATAGTAATAATAGTGTTGACAAACCTGAAGCAGAGAGGCCGTGAACATGTGAAGTCTGTCCTATTCTCTTTACACTTGTCAAAATCAAAATGAGTTATCTTAATAATGTGTGCAGTATGTTCAAGATATCTTAGAAGTTCCCCTGGTCTTGTTCAAGATATCTTAGAAGTTCCCCTGGTCTTGTTCAAGATATCTTAGAAGTTCCCCTGGTCTTGTTCAAGATATCTTAGAAGTTCCCCTGGTCTTGTTCAAGATATCTTAGAAGTTCCCCTGGTCTTGTTCAATATATATATTGGAACTTCCCCTGGTCTTGTTAAATATATATTGGAACTTCCCCTGATCATCTTCAAGATATCTTGGGACTTTCCCTGCGACACTAATGTTAGAGACGGAATGTTCAGTAAGTTTAATTTTAATAACCATAGAATTGACTGGGAAAAAATAAACCAAGAGCTATCAGACATATCATGGGAATCAGACATGAGCACCCTAAATCCCCACCAGTGCCTAGAGAAGCTGAATACAGAAGCATACAAGGTATGTATGAAACACGTACCATTGAGGAAACCCTGAAGAAGATCAGATATAGAGAGAGAGCGTAGGAGATGGTACAGGAGAAGAAAACGGGTTACTGAATTGCTGAAAAACACAGTTATGTTGCAACAGAAGAGAGATAGCCTTAACCGAGAGATCACGGAATTAGAGCAAAAACGTAAGATGTCATACCTGACAGAAGAAGTACAAAGGGAACAAAGAGCCATACAGGATATTGCAAGAAACCCAAAATATTTCTACTCCTATGCAAAATCCAAGCTAAGAACTACCTGTAGAATTGGACCATTATTGAGAGGAGATTCGTATACGGACGATGAACAGGAAATGAGTGAAATTCTAAAAGAACAGTATGAGTCAGTGTTCAGCAACCCACTAAATGACAGCAAGGTAGAAAATGCAGAAATATTTTCACTCCAGCAGAAGGCTGCGCAGACCACCTAACCGACATTAGTACAAATCCCATAGATTTCGAAAAGAAATGGCCAACATGCCCACTCACTCAGCACCTGGACCAGATTCATGGAATGCTTTATTTATAAAGCAGTGCAAAGTACCATTAGCAAGAGCCCTTAGTATTCTGTGGAGAAAGAGCTTAGATCTAGGTGAAATTCCAGAGGCCTTAAAGAGTGCAGACATAGCTCCTTTGCATAAGGGAGGTAGTAGAGCACTAGCTAAAAATTACAGACCAGTAGCCCTCACTTCTCACATCATAAAAATCTTTGAAAGAGTGATGAGACGGCAGATTACAAAGTTCATGGACCAGCACAACCAACATAACCCGAACCAGCATGGCTTTAGAGCGGGTCGATCATGCCCTGTCACAGCTGCTGAACCATTATGACAGAATTACGGAGGCATTGGAGGACGACCAAAACGCAGATGTGATTTACACAGATTTTGCAAAGGCGTTTGACAAATGCGATCATGGAGTGATAGCGCACAAAATGAGGGCCATAGGCATTACGGGAAGGTAGGCAGATGGATTTTGAGTTCCTAACACAAAGAACACAAAACGTAGTAGTGAACAGGGCAAGATCCAGCATCAGCGAGGTCAAAAGCTCAGTGCCCCAAGGCACTGTCCTGGCACCTCTGCTGTTTCTCATCCTCATATCAGACATAGATAAAAACACCCAGCACACTTTTGTATCATCATTTGCAGATGACACTAAAATAAGCATGAAAGTCACTACGGTAGAGGACACTGAAAAATTACAGGAGGACATAAGCAGGGTCTTCCAGTGGGCAGTGGAGAACAACATGACGTTCAATGGTGATAAGTTTCAGCTGCTTAGGTATGGAAAAATGAAGAACTCAAAAGGAACACTATATACAAAACGCAAGAGGTCACCACATAGAACGAAAGGAACACGTAAAGGACTTGGGAATAATTATGTCTGCTGATCTGTCGTTTAAAGACCATAACAAGACAAAGATCACAACAGCCAGGAAGATGACGGGGTGGGTATTGAGAACTTTCAAAACAAGGGAAATAATGCCGATGGTGACACTATTCAAATCGCTAGTGCTCCCTCACTTAGAATACTGCTCAGTGCTGACGGCCCCGTTCAGGGCAGGAGAAATAGCAGAGCTGGAACAAATCCAGAGATCGTTTACGGCTCACATTGAGCCATTGAAACATCTAAATTTTGGGAACGCCTTCAAGTCTTGAACATGTACTCATTGGAGCGGAGGAGAGAGATACATGATAATATATCATGGAAAGTACTTGAGGGCCTGGTCCCAAATCTGCACACTGCCATAACAACATACTGGAGTGAGAGATATGGGAGAAAGTGTATAATAAACCCAGTGAGGAGCAGGGGTGCGGTGGGGACAATACGGGAGCACTGTATTAACATCCGGGGTCCCAGACTATTCAACATCTTACCAGAAGATATCCGAAACACGGCTGGAACCAGTGTAGAAGCCTTCAAGAGGAAACTGGACAAATATCTTCACCAGGTGCCAGATCAACCAGGCTGTGATGGATATGTGGGGCAGCGGGCCTCCAGCAGCAACAGCCTGGTTGACCAGGCAAGCACCAGACGAGCCTGGCCCATGGCCGGGCTCAGAGAGTAGATACTCTCGAAACTCTTCAAAGGTATATCAAAGGTAAGGTTGTTCAAGATATCTTAGAAGTTCCCCTGGTCTTGTTAAAGATATCTTGGAACTTCCCCTGGTCTTGTTCAAGATATCTTGGAACTTCCCCTGGTCTTGTTCAAGATATCTTGGAACTTCACCTGGTCTTGTTCAAGATATCTTGGAACTTTCCCTGGTCTTGTTAAAGATATCTTGGAACTTTCCCTGGTCTTGTTAAAGATATCTTGGAACTTTCCATGGTCTTGTTAAAGATATCTTGGAACTTTCCCTGGTCTTGTTAAAGATATCTTGGAATTTTCCCCTTTTTGAGTTCTTGGTTTTTTTAAAGATATCTTGGAACTTTCCCTGGTCTTGTTAAAGATATCTTGGAACTTTCCCTGGTCTTGTTAAAGATATCTTGGAACTTTCCCTGGTCTTGTTAAAGATGTCTTGGAACTTTCCCTGGTCTTGTTAAAGATATCTTGGAACTTTCCCTGGTCTTGTTAAAAATATCTTGGAACTTTCCCTGGTCTTGTTAAAGATATCTTGGAACTTTCCCTGGTCTTGTTAAAGATATCTTGGAACTTTCCCTGGTCTTGTTAAAGATATCTTGGAACTTTCCCTGGTCTTGTTAAAGATATCTTGGAACTTTCCCTGGTCTTGTTAAAGATATCTTGGAACCGCCTTGTCCTTTCCGGTTGTTTTTCTCAGCAATTAAACTTGTGCATAATTTGATATATAGGATTCATTTCCTTCAACGGGTTATTTGCATACATCAGATACAGCATGCGCCCCAATACTGATCCTTGGGGACTCCATTCCTGCCTTCTGTTCTCTAGGTAGTCTGACCATGTAATATAGCATGAGTCCCAATACTGATCCTTGGGGACTCCATTCCTGGCGTCTATCAGGTAGTCTGGCCATGTAGCCACTGGCTCGTACGAGTCTCGTGTTTTCAGTTTCTCAAATTTCCACTTAGAATAAAGAGCGGATCTACACACATCAGTTTATACTGTCTTCGTGTCCTGGTGATGTTATAACCATGGTGGCTGATGGACTTTTCCATTACTGCCTCTCTCAGGTTTCATCTCGTTTCTCTCTCTCTCTCTCTCTCTCTCTCTCTCTCTCTCTCTCTCTCTCTCTCTCTCTCTCTCTCTCTCTCTCTCTCTCTCTCTCTCACACACACACACACACACATACAGTTGTCAGGAAGTGGAATAGCCTAGAAAGTGACGTAGTGGAGGCAGGAACCATACATAGTTTTAAGACTAGGTTTGATAAAGCTCATGGAGCAGGGAGAGAGGACCGAGTAGCAATCAGTGAAGAGGCGGGGCCAGGAGCTATGAATCTACCCCTGCAACCACAAATAGGTGAGTACACACACACACACATACGCAATACTAGCTTTGCCTGTGGTCTGTTTATTTTTTGGTGCGCTATTTTGCAGTGATGGGATAACGTCAAAAAAATTTCCCGATACTGATACTCAGTTTCAGGCAGTCACCAATACCATCAAACTTAACTGTACTGTCAAAATTGGCCGATACTCAGCGGTACCGATACTTTAGCATACCTCTAGTGTTCCGTCTGTCAGTTATAAAAAAAGCACGAAATGCTATCTGAAGGATGCCACAAATTGTTCAGTTCAATCATTTGAAACATAGTTACGTGAATTGGGTCAGTAAACAGCAGCAGCAGCAGCAAGCAACAGCAGAAGTAGTAGTAGTAGTAACAGCAGTAGTAGTAGTAGTAACAGCAGTAGTAGTAGTAACAGCAGTAGTAGTAGTAACAGTAGTAGTAGTAGTAGTAATGAAACTGGCGGAATTGTGCAGGTGGACAAAATATTTGAGTGGTCACGTTGTTATAGAGGAGAGACTTGAAGGACAAGGGAAGAGTGACACCTGGGAGACCTTACGAGTGAAGGCACATAAGGCATTATTAACCGATGCTTCAGCAGGTTATAACGTCTATAATGACATTGTGGGGTTTTGTTGACGCTTTAGGCGACTTGAGGTGCAGGGTAGACGACGACGAGGAGGGAAACAAGGGTATAAGACAATGGGGAGGGGCTAGAAGAGGAGTTACAGGAAGTAAAGAGAGTAGAAGACAATGTGGAACGGCTAGAAGAGAAGGGCTTAATAAAGGCTGGCAAGGGGAAGGGAAGAAAATTCTTGAAATATCGTTTGGGAAAGGGGGTGAGAGGGAACGCACGAGAAAGGGTGAACACCTTCCCAATCAGATGAGGGAGGAAGGGGTGTGAAGGGAAGGAGGTGGGGGTGAAAGAAGAAGAATCAAGGAAGAGAAGCCTTAGATCTTCCCTCCCTCCTCCTCCTCCTCCTCCTGGATCAAGCAGCAGCATGACACAGACTAAAGGAAGGGTCAGTCCCTCTTCAGACACACTAAGGTACGGACAGGAACCAGGACTGGGAAAGTGCACTGATACTTCTCACATTATTGTTGTGGTGTGTAGTGAAGTGTGTCCACTCAAGTGCACCCGTGAACCACGTCTGCTAAAATGTTTCTGCTTAACTTTCTTACTTAAGTGGCTAACACTTTAAGAAGTCCCTTGTAATTATTATTATTATTATTATTATTATTATTATTATTATTATTGAGATGATAATTTGAGGATGTTGATAAAAGGTAGGAATTTTATACATTGGGCAGGGAAGAATAGGATTTAGTAGGAGTAAGGACGAGCGTGGAGAAGTGCACGAGGCAGAGGGTACCATGAATGGTGCTACAGCAGCTGGGACAGATGGGATAAAGACTTTTGAGTTATTGAAGGCAACTGGGGACATATTTTGGAGTGGTTGGTTTATGTGTTCCATATATGGATGAAAGAAGGAAAGGTGTCTAAAAATTGGTTGAAAGGGACAAGAGAGAGAGTAAGAATTATAGAGAAATAAGCCTGGTGAGTATAATGAGTGAAGTGTTCAGTAGAATTATTGAAAGAATTATAAGTATGACAGAGATTAGGATCGCAGATAAACAAGGAGCATTTAGGAAGGTTAAGAGATGTGTAGACCAGTTATTTACATTAAATGTGTGTGAACCACATTTAGACAAGGTAAGGAAATGTTCCAGCCCATTCATGGCTTTAAAGAAGACATGTGATAGGGGAAAGGTGAGCAGTGTGAGGTAACTGTGTTTGGGAATAGAAAAACTCGAAATTCATCAAAGATGTTGAGAATAAGTCACGTTAAAGTGTGAAGGGAGAGAATGGAAACCTTGTCCCGTAAAGGAAAACCTTAGACACAGATGCTTGATGTTACCATGGCTGCTAAAAGATACTGCATAAATGGTGTTGACAAGTGAATGCAAAGGTGTTGGAGAGATGTGCGAGATGAAAGATAATGAATCTGATGCGATACTGTGATCAGCGTAGAATATGTGAAGGAATTCAGGGAAACTGGTTAGCTGGAGCTCAGTTCCTGAGCCTGCACTCTGGAGGAGTGGTGGTGGGGATGCTGTGGTGTGGCGGATCATTCTAATTGTCACTTCTGGGAAGAGACATATTGAATGATGGTGAATGCGTATCTTTTGTGTGTCACCTTCCTTGGTGGGAAAGTTCTAAAATAAATATATTCTGTTGTATCAAATAAGCCAAACTGGTAAATTAGGCTTAAAAGGGGTAACTTCTTTTTGCCGAATAAACTGAGTGAAAATTCGTTTATGCCATAAATCTACCAAAACAAATCAGATATTAATGAAAAAAATATTTATCATGGATTTTAAGTAGTATTAAATAAATTTGAACTGACCTATGATGTATCTAGTAGAATTTGGCTAAAAATTACTTTAAGTTATGTTAGGGGAAGTTTCTAGTTAGGTTTGGTCAACACTAATTTTTTACATCAATAAAGAAAATATATGTCAATCTGTAAAAAAAATAATATAAACTTTAAGGGAGTTCGACTTATTAGACGTCATATATATATATATATATATATATATATATATATATATATATATATATATATATATATATATATATATATATTATTTATTTATTTATTTATTTATTAACACATAGGCCGTTTCCCACCAATGCAGGGTGGCCCGACAAAGAAAAACTTCACTCCATCACTGTCTTGCCAGAGGGGTGCTTTACACTACAGTTATAAAATTGCAACATTAACACCCCTCCTTCAGAGTGCTTCCCATCTCCAGGACTCAAGTCCGGCCTGCCGGTTTTCCTGAATCCCTTCATGTTACATTGCTTACACTCCAACAGCACGTCAAGTTCTAAAAACCATTTGTCTCCATTTGCTCCTATCTAACACTCTCACGCACGCTTGCTGGAAGTCCAAGCCCCTCGCACACAAAACCTCCTTTACCCCCTCCCTCCAACCTTTTCTAGGTCAACCCCTACCCCGCCTTCCCTCCACTACAGATTTATACACTCTCGAAGTCATTCTATTTTGTTCCATCCTCTCTATATGTCCAAACCATCTCAATAACCCCTCCTCAGCTCTCTGGATAATAGTTTTGGTAATCCCACACCCCCTCCTAATCTCCAAACTACGGATTCTCTGCATTATATTCACACCACACATTGCCCTCAGACATGACATCTCCACTGCCTCCAGCCTTCTCCTTGTTGCAACATTCACAACCCATGTCTCACACCTATACAAGAGTGTTGGTATAACTATACTCTCATACATTCCCCTCTTTGCTTTCATGGATAAAGTTCTCTGTCTCCACAAGCTCCTCAGTGCACCACTCACCTTTTTTCCCTCGTTAATTCTGTGATTCACCTAATCCTTCATAGACCCATCTGCTGACACATCCACTCCCAAATATCTGAACACATTCACCTCCTCCATACTCTCTCCCTGCAATCTGATATCCAATCTTCCGTTATCTAATTTTTTTGTTATCCTCATCACCTTAATCTTTCCTATATTCACTTTTAATTTCCTTTTTTTACATACCCTACCAAACTCGTCCACCAACCTCTGCAACTTCTCTTCAGAATCCCCCAAAAGCACAGTGTCATCAGCAAAGAGCAACTGTGACAACTCCCACTTTGTGTTAGATTCTTTATCTTTTAACCCCACACCTCTTGCCAAGACCCTCGCATTCACTTCTCTTACAACTCCATCTATAAATATATTAAACAACTATGGTGACATCACACATCCTTGTCTAAGGCCTACTTTTACTGGGAAATAATCTCCCTCTCGCCTACATACTCTAACCTGAGTCTCACTATCCTCGTAAAAACTTTTCACCGCTTCCAATAACCTACCTCCTATTCAATACATTTGCAACATCTGCCACATTGCCCCACTATCCACCCTATAATATGCCTTTTCCAAATCCATAAATGCCACAAACACCTCTTTACCCTTATCTAAATATTGTTCACCTATATGTTTCACTGCAAACACTTGGTCTACACACCCCCTACCCTTCCTGAAGCCTCCTTGTTCATCTGCTATCCTACTCTCCGTCTTACTCCTAATTCTTTCAATAATAACTCTACCATACACTTTACCAGGTATACTCAACAGACTTTTTCCCCTATAATTTTTACACTCTCTTTTGTCCCCTTTCCCTTTATACAAAGGAACTATGCATGTTCTCTGCCAATCCCTAGGTACCTTACCCTCTTCCATACATTTATTAAATAAAAACACTAACCACTCTAAAACTATATCCCCACCTGCCTTTAACATTTCTATCTTTATCCCATCAATCCCAGCTGCTTTACCCCCTTTCATTCTACCCACTGCCTCACGAACTTCCCCCACACTCACAACTGGTTCTTCCTCACTCCTACAAGATGTTATTCCTCCTTGCCCTATACACGAAATCACAGCTTCCCTGTCTTCATCAACATTTAACAATTCCTCAAAATATTCCCTCCATCTTCCCGATACCTCTAACTCTCCATTTAATAACTCTCCTCTCCTATTTTTAACTGTCAAATCCATTCTTTCCCTAGGCTTTCTCAACTTATTAATCTCACTCCAAAACTTTTTCTTATTTTCAACAAAATTTGTTGAAAACATCTCACCCACCCTCTCATATATAATGTCGTGCCGAATAGGTAAAATTGGTCAGTTAGCAAGAACTCATTTAAAATTAAGTCATTTCTAAAAAAAATTCTCTTATACGTTTAATGATATACTTTTATTATTTATGTTAATGTAAAAAATAATAATTTTGTACCAAAAGAACCTTAGAAAACTTACCTAACCTTATTATAACAAGGGCAATTTAATTTAACCTAATCCAACTAAATACATTTTAGATAAGTTTACAATAATTTAATAAACAAACACAATGAAATATTTTTTTCGTTAGGTTCAGAATTATTTTTGCGAAATTATTGCATACATAAATTTTCGCTTGCCTTATTCGGCAAGAAGAACGTTGCTATTTAAGCCAATATCGCAAGTTTCACTTATTCGGCACGACATACATACATATATTATTTATTTATTTATTTGATTTATCTTGTATTAATACAACACACATTATTAAGTTTCTTTAGATATATCACAATTGCTTTCATTTTCCACAGATACAGAATTCGTGTTTGTTGTATATATGGCAGTCGACTAAAACAGTCAACCATATACTGTTACAGTCAAGAGTTAACCACATCCAGGTCAAGACAGTTCAACTGGACACTTTTCCAACTTGATAACGGCATGGTTAGCGGTTTCCAATACTGAATGCCATGTGAAGCATTCTAGAGATGGCTTGGCAGTTATGTAGTGGTTAAGCTGACAGGAATCATATTTGCAGTGAATTAGCAATATACTTTCTAGTGATGAAAGCTTCCAGCTCCAGCATTCATCCAGTCACAGATTGTGTTCAGCTGGTAATGCAGTTATCAGGCAATCAGCGCTTCGCTTGAGGTGTGTCACTGTGTTTCATTATATGATAGACATTGCAGGGTGAGAGCGAGGACCTCCTCCTCCCTTGCATGATATGGTTGCAGAATCAGAGCGAGGTTCTCCTCCCTCGTGTGACACACTGTATTCACACTCACTCGACGCTGTCATGAGCCGCCAGATTGGGTCGTGTAAAGTGGAAGTTCAGAGAAGCCAGCCATGGCTCCATACGCCCACATCTGCACTCGTTAACACGCCCGAATTCATCCACAACCCACCTACAGTACGAGCTAAACCTGTGGTGCTCAGTCCAACCACCGCCATGTCCACTACGAAAAGAGCTCCTACGAGTCTTTTTCCTACGCTGCCAGGGATGCCATTGTGGGAGAGGGCCAGGCAGGGCGTGATGATGAACAGTAAGTGTAGCGCCAACTGCAAACATGCTGGACGACGTGTGATCACTCCTCACTCCAGCGTCTCCAACAGCCCCTCACACAGCCTCCCCAACAGTCCACCAGCCCATCAGGCAAACACTTGGTTCAACCCTCACAACAAAAACTTGGCCACAAGCCAACCTGTGGAGATACCAGCGGCCAGGTGTAGGTCGAACTCTCTGTTCTGTTCAGACAATAGTCTGGGCTCCACTTACTCAAGTGGTCCGGTAATGCGACACATGGACTGTATTCCCACCACTCGAGCAAAAGGATGTGTTAAAAGAGAACAGAGGAGGCATTCTGTTTGTCCATTTGAGAGTTGCACAAGGCCACTTGGTGAATCACATAATTTTATGAAATCCTCGATCAGTCCCTCACGTCGGAGGAGCAGCCAGTTGTATGAGGCGAACAGTTCAGGAAGTGGGGATTCAGTCAGTCCACCTCTCAGTTCAGTTGCTGTCGACGATTTCAGTACCAACATCAGGGATTCAGACCATCACGACACTGACACCAGGGATTCACACCATCACGACACCTACACCAGGGATTCAGACCACCATGACACCAACACCTGCGATTCAGACCATCACGACACTGACACCAGGGATTCAGACCATCACGACACCGACACCAGGGATTCAGACCATGACACCGACACCAGGGATTCAGACCATCGTGACACCGACACCAGGGATTCAGACCATCATGACACCGACACCAGGGAAGGTGATATCAGCGATGGCTTCTCTGAGGAAGGTTCGGTGCAGGGATGCTATGACAGCAGCAGCAGCAGCAGGGACTGTAAAACCAGTAATAACTTTGGCAGTGAATGTAGCGCAAGGCGTACCTGCAGTTATAATCCTGGATATGGTGAGAGCTGTACTCCAGGACACAGCAACAGCAGCAGCCCTGAACACTGCAGCATCAACAGAGGCAGTGCACGACTTGGTAGCAGCAGCGTGAACACTAACTCAATGAGCAGCAGTACTCCCAGCCTGAATGTTCTTGATACATCATGCGACGTGTCTTCTAGGGAAAATGGCAGCCTTAATAGATGTAGTCCATGGCATAATAGCAGCAGCACCATCAGCAGACGCAGCCCTGTGCACAATTGCAGCAACAGAGACAATTCATGGCATAACAGCAGCAACAGCATCAGACACAGCTCTTTGCACAGTAACATCAACAAAGACAGCTTGTGGAGCAGCAGCAACAGCATTAACAATATTTCAAGAAGCAGCAGCACCGCCAGCTTGAATGTTCTCGACAGTATGCATGATGTTTCTTGCAGAGGAAATGAAGACATGATGAAGGGCAGTCCACGGCATGGCAGTAGACGCAGCCCAGTACACAATTGTGTCACCAATGGAGACAACACATGGCATAGCAGCAACATAAACAGACGCAGTCCTGTACACAGTAACACCATCAACAGAGACAACTCTTGGAATCGAAGCAACAGCATCAGCAGTAACTTCAAGAGTAAGAGCGCCACTAGTCTGAACGTCATTGAGGCCTCATGTGACGTCCCTAAGGGAAATACCCTTAACAAAAACAGCATTCGATGTAACAGCAACATCAACAGAGGCACCACCACCTGGCATAACATTAGCAGTAGGATCAACAGTAATTCAAGGAGCAGTAGCACCACTAACTTGAATGTTATTGATGCCATAAGCAACATTTCGGCCAAAGGAAATCGCACTCTCAACAGAAGTAGCCCACAACAAGGTAGCAACCTCAGAAGCAGCTCACGGTATGGTAGTAACAGCAGCATCAACAGTAACTCAAGGAGCAGTAGTATTACAAACTTAAATGCTACTGAAGCTACAGGCAGTGCTCTGGCCAAAGGAAACTGTAGCTTTAGCAGAGGTAGCCCACGATATGGTAGCAGCTTTAACAGAAATTGTTCGAGATATGGTAGCAGCAGTAGCATCAACAGTAACTCAAGGAGCAGTAGTGTAACCAACCTTAATGTCACCGAGGTAACACGCAACATTCCAGCCAAAGGAAAGGTAGACAAAGACGCCTTTTTGATCCCAAAGCTCCAACGGGGAGGTGGGTACGAAGACGAGTTACTGACGTCAAACATCGGAGAAGCTCCCGAAGCTGCTGCTGAAGTCATGGGTTCCATTGAAGCCACAGGCTCTATGAAGTACAGGGGTTTCACTGGGAAAAAGAGCTCTACCGGAGACAAGAACTCAACTAAGGGTAATAGCTCCACTGACAAGCTGAACAAGTCTAAAAGTAGCGAGATGAGGCAGGAAAGCAAGAGTGATGTTGGTTCCAGGACAGCAGCCAATACTACAAGGAAACTATCTGCCATGCCTGGGGCTAAGGCAGACAGACTCAGGAGTGCCACAGAGACAAACAATAGGCTGAAGAACCTCGTTGATGCTGGACGAAAATCAAATTGCTTCTCGAATAGTGATAAGAGGACCAACTTGTATGACACAGTTAAGAAAGCCACACTGGCTACTGAATATGTGAAGAAATCAAAAGGCTTAGTGGAGAATGTGAGAAAGCCAAAGATCTCCGAGGAAGCAAAAAGGACGAAGTCCTCATGGGATGAAGGTAAAGGAATTAAAATTTCAACAGCTGATGCAAAGAAGTCAAAGAGCATGTTTGATGTGAAACCCGAGGTTTCATTGGATGAAGCACACAAGCTGAAGACTCCATTTGATATGAAGAGTGAAAAAAGTTCAGATGATGATGCGAAGCCAAATAGCTCACCGAATATTGTGAAGAAGCCACAAATATCTGCAGATGAGGCAAAGAAGCCTCAAAACGCGACAGACGAGCTGAGAAAGCCAAAGAACTTCCATGAGATGAAGGCCAGGAGCTTAGCTGATGACACCCAAAAGCTGAAGAGGGCACCGAGATTAATCTCTTGTATGAAGAGTGCCCGCAGCCTGTCGGACATTGGAAGTCTTGACAAGACCCCGCTTGGCAAGTTACACATGTTGAAGACCCTGTGTGATAAGCCCAGGTTGGTGAGGAACAACAGCAGTGGTGGAGACAAGGTTACAGATGCAAGTAACAGGGCAGCAAACACCAGCAGAGTCGCCCTCACCAGAATGGGGAATGTGAAGTCCAGCTGTGTCGATGCAGAAAAGCTAGGTGTTACATGTGACATAAACAGCTTGACTGTCGATGATAGGGATGCTGCAGAGGTAGTGGAGGCGCTAATAGAAGACAACAAAAACCAAAGTGGGGGTAAAGACTTGAATAGCAAGGCGGCAGTGATAGACCTGTCGGAAACTAAAGATTCCTCAGTCGTGTATGATGGCGAGGACTTGCTACCTGCAGCCACTGCAGAAAAGCCCGTACCACTGGCAGGCACTGCAGAAGAGCCAGTACCATTGGCAGACACTGCAGAAGAGCCAGTGCCATTGACAGGCACTGAAGAGCAGCCAGTACCATTGACAGGCACTGCAGAAGAGCCAGTACCATTGAGAGGCACTGTAGAAGAGCCAGCACCATTGAGAGGCACTGCAGAAGAGCCAGTACCATTGACAGGCACTGAAGAAGAGCCAGTACCATTGACAGGCACTGAAGAAGAGCCAATACCATTGACAGGCACTGAAGAAGAGCCAATACCATTGACAGGGACTGCAGAAGAGACAGTACCATTGACAGGCACTGAAGAAGAGCCAGTACCATTGACAGGCACTGCAGAAGAGCCAGTACCATTGACAGGCACTGCAGAAGAGCCAGTACCATTGACAGGCACTGCAGAAGAGCCAGTACCATTGACAGGCACTGCAGAAGAGCCAGTACCATTGACAGGCACTGCAGAAGAGCCAGTACCATTGACAGGCACTGAAGAAGAGCCAGTACCATTGACAGGCACTGAAGAAGAGCCAGTACCATTGACAGGCACTGAAGAAGAGCCAGTACCATTGACAGGCACTGAAGAAGAGCCAGTACCATTGACAGGCACTGAAGAAGAGCCAGTCCCATTGACAGGCACTGAAGAAGAGCCAGTACCATTGACAGGCACTGAAGAAGAGCCAGTACCATTGACAGGCACTGAAGAAGAGCCAGTACCATTGACAGGCACTGAAGAAGAGCCAGTACCATTGACAGGCACTGAAGAAGAGCCAGTAACATTGACAGGCACTGAAGAAGAGCCAGTACCATTGGCAGGCACTGAAGAAGAGCCAGTACCATTGGCAGGCACTGAAGAAGAGCCAGTACCATTGACAGGCACTGAAGAAGAGCCAGTACCATTGACAGGCACTGAAGAAGAGCGAGTACCATTGACAGGCACTGAAGAAGAGCCAGTACCATTGACAGACACTGAAGAGCCAATACCATTGAGAGGCACTGAAGAAGAATCATTAGCACTAAGAGGCACTGAGGAAGAACCACTAGCACTAAGAGGCACTGAGGAAGAACCACTAGCACTAAGAGGCACTGAGGAAGAACCACTAGCACTAAGAGGCACTGAGGAAGAACCACTAGCACTAAGAGGCACTGAGGAAGAACCACTAGCACTAAGAGGCACTGAGGAAGAACCACTAGCACTAAGAGGCACTGAGGAAGAACCACTAGCACTAAGAGGCACTGAGGAAGAATCAGTGACACTAACAGGTACTGAGAAAGACTCACTGAGGAATCTGGACATAATGGTGTCAAATACCCAGGATATTGCCACCAAGTCAGATACCAGCACCGTAGATGAGATGCTGGCAACCTGCGAAGAAGAGGTGTCAGAGGTCAGCAGTGCAGCTGATATATTAGCAATGTACACACGAGATGTGTCACTAGTAAACAATGCAGATATGTTAGCGACAGACACAGATGACATGCCAGAGCTAAGCACTGAAGAGTTTGAAGATATTTGTACAGCAGACTTCCTAGAGATGAGCACTGAGGAAATGCTTGCAACATTCGCATCAGACATACCAGTAGTAAGCAGTGAAGAAATGCTTGCAACTTCTGTTCCCGACATGCCAATTATGAGTAATGAAGAGTTACTCGAAGACATGTCAGAAGCGGACGACAGCACAGACGAAGACTCAAGAATGACCTCAGATGAGAGTGACCAGTGGGGAGATTTCCATTTAGAACTTGAACCACCTAGCTTGGATTTCATCGAGAGCGAGAGATGCGATGATACAAGGTCCCCTGACGAGTCCACTATGAGTAGAAGCAGGCATGGTTATGAAGGTCATATGGATCTCAGAAGTTCTGACATTAGCATCCAGAATGGGGATTCTGACGATCTACTTTCATTGAACAGCTGCAAGCAGAGGGGCAGCTGCAGTAGTGTTTATAGTGACAGCAGCAGCAGTAGGTGCAGTAGAGTGAAAAGGCATGGGAAGGATCCATTTGCAAAACATTCTGGGAGCCTCGAAACTGAAGACAATATGATGGATGAGTGCTCCTTGAGTCGTAGCGTCGGGGAGGACTTCTTTGGCAGCTTCCGGGAGAACTTCAAAAGGCATCAGAAAGAAGACTTCAGCGATAGTCTAAAGGACATGAAGAGTAAGTCTGGCAGCCTCACCAACATTCACGACAGTTCCAGGCAGTTAAAAGGTAAAATAAAAGATGGCTTCAGCACCAGCAGAAGCCTGAGTAATATTCATGACACCTTGAACAGTAGCATCAGCAACTTGTGCAGTGGCCGCGGTTACTTGACACGGAGTTCCAGTAGACTGAATGCCAAGGACATCATCCAGGAGAAGCTAGACATGGTGAGTCACAAGTACCGGGGCAGCAGAAGCACTTCCTGCCTCAATAAAGATTATTCCATGAATAACCTGGAAAAGAAGGTGGACTGGAACAGCACCACTAAGCTCAGCAGTGGTTGGGATAATGTCAGGCAAAATGTGTTGGAGAAGAACATATTTCTAAACACCAAGAGAACTGGGGAAACCTGTGAGCAAGACTGCTTGTCGGAGAAGGCAAAGACTGTGGGGCGGGGATGGGAGAAACTTCGATGCAAGATAATGGAGGATAAAAGGAAAAAGGAACAGGAGAAGAGTGATGAAGTTTTCAAGCAAGGAGGAGGTGAAGAGGAGAGTGAATGGCTAAACACAAGAGAAGCAGCAGTTGAGAACTGTGTGAGGGCATCGGCCAATAATCTCAGACCTCCCCGATTCAGCGAGATTTTCACTGGCATTAAAGAAGTCCAGAAAGCTCGTCAGCAGGTCTTAGACAAGTCGACAGATAGTACTAAAGACAAGAAGAAAAAGAAGAAAAAGACGAAATACAAGAAGAAATCGAAGGGTAATGAAGACAATAAAGACAAGATGAAATGGCAGTATACGAAGCCTTTGTCATCTTCATGTGCCCAGACCATGAACGACTATGGCATGGAGTTGGTGAAGAGTGTGGAAGAGTCACCTGGCAGTGATGCAGAGAGAAACAGTCAGGAAAGTGGTCTTGGCAGCAGCTTTGAAGATGAGAGTCAGAGTTACGACTCAAGGTCATCTTGCTCCTCGAGTCCACCCTCACCCTCCGCCCCTCAGCAGGTGTTTAACGCCATCACACAATACTTGTACACTGTTGACCTGGTAGAAAGTGAGGAAGATGTTGATAGTTTTAGCAGAGATGCCGAAATCATCGATCCTGATGAACTGATGCTTCTCACGGATAGTGAGGAGATGCTTAGCTGGAATGACATAATCATCTCTAGCAGTTGCAGGGATGCCGGAGATAATTGTGACCTCAAGGAAGAATCTGGTGAATTGAAGGTTAATTTCTTAACAGGTGGAAACCTCAGCTTGAGAGAGGAGAAAGTAGACCAGATATTGGATCACCTTTTGGGCAGTGACTGCCCAAGTCTAGGGTGGGATGCTCTGGATGAGAGAATGTGGACTCCTGACAAACATCCTGTTGAAACGAAGTCCAGCAACTCTAATACTGGAGACGGAGAAACTGAGGTCAAAAATGAAGTGGGTCTTCAAGAGCCATCAGAAGAACTCCAGGAGCAGAGTCCTACTGATCAGAAGATTGAAGAAGTTCTCCAGAAGGATGTTGATGTGAATAATAGCCCTACTCTTGAGGGTATGAACAACTGTGTTGAGGTTAAGAAGAAAGAGGGTCCATTGGAGCCTCATAGCAGTGACTCTCCACTCATTACTTCTGACAAGTCTGAGGACCCTGTACCTACAGTCTCAGGCGATGACGAGACTGACGATACCCGTGGGCGTAGCCGCACTAAGGAGGATCCTCACACCAAGGATTCTGGCACTTCTGCAGAGCGAAGTGTAAGCTGCAGTGACAACATTCGTGTCTTCCTAATGAAGCAGCCATGCGCCCATGCCCACAAAGATGGTAATGCCCACCCTATGTGCTCAGATAAGCATGTGCTGGATATCTCCGCTGCCGATGCTACCCTCAGTGAGACTGTCCAGGAGTGCAGTAATCACCTCCCAAAGAAAGACAAAAATCAAAAGGCAAAAAAGAAGGCAGCGAGGAGAGCTGCAGAATCTCGGCGCCGGCTCCGTCAGGTCACCAAATCCAACTCCTGGTTCAGAATGGTAGGCTCTAGTGTTTGTGTGTACTACCCTGCCTGATCCTGCTGCCATCCCAGCCTATGCTGTAGTTATAGGCAGGGAGGATATCTAAATCATTGCTGTAGTAAGTCACTGTCAGTCTATTGCTAATACCAACCTGTGCAATTCATTGCCATACCATTTACAATCATTACCACCCATTACTAATGCAGTACTATTCACTGATGACCAGTATTGTGACGTAGATATGTTGTATTTGACACCTGCTTGTGAGCCTTAGGCTATGGCTTGAACTAGAAGTTTGATCAGTAAGATGTTTAAAATCTTTGGGATATTCTAGTACTGTCTCATATATGGTAGGAGAAGAAAATATTCAAACAGCACCGGGGAGAACCTTGAGTTTTCCCTGAGGTACGTTTATTGTCTTCTCTGAGGATGAGGGTTCCCAGTAAAGTTCTAGAGGTGCTACCTTTTATATATATATATATATATATATATATATATATATATATATATATATATATATAAATAGGTAGTAGGTTGGTAGACAGCTACCGCCCAGGGAGGTACTACCATTCTGCCAAGTGAGTGTGAAACAGAAGCCTGTAATTGTTTTACATGATGGTAGGATTGCTGGTGTCTTCTATGCTTCCTGGGTGAAACGTGGTGACGGCATAGATCACGCTGCGAAGTACATTCCTTTGTGAAGTAGTGTGGCAAGTTACAGTGCAATCCGTCATCCCGTTGAGATTAGATGGGCACTTTTTGTCATGTCAGTGCAAAGTTCTTAAAACGGCTAGTGAAATGCACAAAATGCTTCAGCAAGCATTTGGCGATGAAGCAATGTGTCAAACATGGTATTTTGAATGGTTTTCTCCATTCAAAGAAGGACGAATGTCAGTTGAGGATGGTGAACACACTGATCGTCCATCAACGTCAAAAACAGATGCAAATGTCAAAAAAGTGAGGAAGGCTCTTAATGACGATCATTGTCAAAATCTTCTGGACGTTCTAAATTTCAGGAGTAGATAAATAAGTCCCAAAAGGCCAGATATCAGTGATGCCGATCAAGATCAGATGCTACAAAGAGGAGTGATAACGTAAAGTAACGTCTCCAGTTAAAGGTTGAGCACTTGTTTCTTCACTGTTGTGGCTGGTGTGTCATTGTATGGGTCCCTGTTCAAAGTGTTCACTTTCCCAGCAATCCAAGAGGTCTAAGGTACAAGAGGTCTCAAGTATAAGAGGTATCTGACTCTTGTCTTAATTTTAGCTCAGTCATCTGGGCTCTGATACTAGTATGAATGTATTCTTTTGGTCTGCTCCGAGTTTCCTTTAGTACATGTCTGAGTGAGGGTTCAATGCTGGCTCTGAGTACTCAGGGATTTGCTGCCATGGGTAGGGTAAAGGGTAACTTTTACTTAGACTTAGTTTACATTTGTAAAGGTTATCTTTATATTTACCAGACTAGCATACATGATATGATCTGTCCTTTAGTTACACATTCAGATTTGTTGATTAACTTTTATTTTTCCAATCTCACGTGGCATTGTGATCTCTGGTTGTCAGTGTCATTACCTTGCACTTGCTGCAGTCCAACACACTGGTGTGTTCAAGAAAGCGGTATACAATACCGACAAGTTGAATAGTAAGACTCATGCGCAATGGTTCAGTAACTTGAGTTTTGATTTGACTGGAGAAGCCTACCATAGGTGAAACGTTTCAATAAATGAAGATACCCAGCTGTTGCTCTTCATTCTGGTGTGTGTTTGTGCTTACAGGGGTGTGGTGGGTGTAGGTTCCAGACGCCTACACTAAACCTTCAAGCTGTATATGTACCCGTGTGTGTATGTGCCGAGGGTTGGGCGGGAACACCACATGTAAACAGAGCTGCTGGGGCAGCCACATGGGAAGGGGAGAAGGACGATGGGGTAATGTAGGAAAGTGCAGCAGACAGCACAAAATAGATTGATAAGATCCATAGGTAATGATGTTTAGGGCGGCAGTTAAGAAAAAAGTATAGAACAAAATGCAGTGAATGGTAGAGCGCAAATAAATGCATATATAAGTATCTTAATATATATGCAGAAATCATGAACAAGCCGCCATATAAGATGCAAAACAACCACAAGGGGGGGGAGTAGAGTGGTAGCTCTAGGCCTTTCATGTTGTAATCAGCACATCAGGAGCTTGCAGAGTTGCAGAAGTGAGTAGGAAGTCCAAACAAATTCTTTCAGGGCAACGTTTTTACTCGAATTATTTGGACTTTCTACTCATTTCTGCAACATTGCAAGCTCATGATGTGATGATTTCAATGTCGAATAGGTAAAACTTGCGATATTGGCTTAAATATCAACGCTCTTCTTGCCGAATAAGGCAAGCAAAAATTTGTGTAACCAATAATTTCGTAAAAATCATTCTGAACCTAACGAAAAATATATATTTCATTGTCTTTATTAAATTATTGTAAACTTATCTAAATATATATTTAGTTGGATGAGGTTAAATTAAATTGCGCTTGTTATAATAAGGTTAGGCAAGTTTTCTAAGGTTATTTTGGTACAAAATTATTAATTTTTACATTAACATAAATGAAAAAAAAATCTTTAAATGTATAAGAGAAAATTTTAGAAAGGATTTAATTCTTGCTAATTGACCAGTTTTACCTATTCGGCACGAGAGAGAGAGAGAGACACGCACACGCACATGATAAAGCTCATGGCGCAGAGTGACCCAGTAGAGGCCAGTGAAGAGGCGGGGCCAGGAGCTATGACTCGACCCCTGCAACCACAACTAGGTGAGTACACATGTCAGTAGTAAATAGTAATCTTACCAACCGTTAGTGAGTCACAAGCCTATCACATGATAACTATTATCAAACTCTTCTGGGGTTTAATTGTTACTCAGAAGCCTCGTCCGTGGCAGTGGGATTTTCAAGGTCCCCGAACATTATCTAGAATCTCAGCGTCACCTAGGTCCTAGGTCTAGTTATAAAACTAGTGATCATGCAGACTACGTCAGAGTTTAGAACCGACACCTCAGTGAATTCAGACGTTGAAGTTGGATAGAAACAGAAAGTCATGGTAAACATGAATTTTCCAAATAGTTACATGTCAGGGTTCCGCTTAATACCATCAACGAGCTGGTTGAACGAGGGGCTAACGAGAGGGATGATAATAAAGAGGGGGGTTTAACGAGGGCCGTGGTAATGCAGTAGAGAAGGGGATATAGAAGGGGGAACTAGTAGGCGGAGTGGATGGTAATCTTGTGAGGCTTACATGCCAGAGGTAACTTTACCCACCACCATCATCACCACCACCATCACCATCACCACCACCACCATCACCACCATCACCACCACCATCACCTCATCTACCACCACCACCTCATCTACCACCACCACCTCATCTACCACCACCACCTCATCTACCACCACCATCACATCCACTACCATCAATCACCACCACCACCATCACCCCCACATGCCAGAAGTGATGGATATGTGGGGCAGCGGACCTCCAACAGCAACAGCCTGGTTGACCAGGCAAGCACCAGACGAGCCTGGCCCATGGCCAGGCTCACCATCACCACATCCACCATCACATCCACCACCAATCACCACCATCACATCCACCACCAATCACCATCTCATGCACCACCATCAATCACCACATCCACCACCATCAATCACCACCTCATGCACCACCACCAATCACCATCACCTCATACTCCATCAATCACCACCTCATGCACCACCACCAATCACCATCACCTCATACTCCATCAATCACCACCTCATGCACCACCACCAATCACCATCACCTCATACTCCATCAATCACCACCTCATGCACCACCACCAATCACCATCACCTCATACTCCATCAATCACCACCTCATGCACCACCACCAATCACCATCACCTCATACTCCATCAATCACCATCGCCACCTCATGCACCACCATCATCCATCAATCACAACCATTACCTCATGCACCACCACCATCACCTCATGCACCACCACCACCATCACCTCATGCACCACCACCACCATCACCTCATGCACCATCATCAATCACCCCATGCACCACAACCATCAATCACCTCATGCACCATCAGCCACCATCACAACCACCATCACCTCATGCACCACCACCATCAACCACTTCATGCACCACCACCATCAATCACCTCATGCACCATCAAATCAACCACCATCACTTCATGCACCACCACCATCACATCAACCACCATCACCTCATACACCACCACCATCGCCACCTTATGCACCACCATCATCATCACCTCATGCACCACCACATGCCAGATGTGATGTGGGGCAGCGGGCCCCACATCACCATCACATCAACTACCATCACTTCATGCACCACCACCATTCCCACCTCATGCACCACCATCTATCACCACCTCATGCACCATCACCTCATGCACAATCACCTCATGCACCATCAATCACCACCATCACCTCATGCACCACCGCACCACCATCAATCACCATCATCACATCCATCACCACCATCACATCCATCACCACCATCACATCCACCACCCACCATCACATCCACCACCACCATACACTGAGAACCAGTTTATATACACTTAGAAATACCTCTCGGTGTGTATACACTTGTGAGATGTCTCTCAACATATACACACTATATAAGTCACGTGATGTTAAGTCACTAATGGAAACGTTTCGCCCACAATTACATAAACAATATATTCTGACCACAACATCATATAAGTACAAACGAGTATTAATTAACTCAGAGTTAGGGAACTGCATCAATAATGTTAGAGACGGGATGTTCAGTAAGTTTAATTTTAATAACCATAGAATTGACTGGGAAAAAATAAACCAAGAGCTCTCAGACATATCCTGGGAATCAGACATGAGCGTCCTAAATCCCCACCAGTGCCTGGAGAAGTTGAATATAGAAGCATACAAGGTCTGCATTAATACGTACCATTGAGGAAACCCGGAAGATCAGATATAGAGAGCGTAGGAGATGGTACAGGAGAAGAAAATGGGTTACTGAATTGCTTAAAAACACAAATATGTCGCAACAGAGGAAAGATAGGCTTAGCCGAGAGATCATTGAATTAGAGCAAAAACTTAGAATGACATACCTAACATAACCTATGCAGAATCCAAGCTAAGAACTTCCTGTAGAACCGGACCATTATTGAGACGAGACTTGTATAGTGACGATGAACAGGAAATGAGCGAAATCCTTAAAAAAAAAAAAACTACGAAAACTCACTAAATGACCGGATGTGCCCCGGTGGCTAAAGCTCTCGCTTCACACACGGAGGGCCCGGGTTCGATTCCCGGCGAGGTGGAAACATTTCGACGCGTATCCTTACACCTGTTGTCCTGTTCACCTAGCAGCAAATAGGTACCTGGCTGGTAGTCGACTGGTGTGGGTCGTATCCTGGGGGACAAGATTGAGGACCCCAATGGAAATAAGGCAGCCAGTCATCGATGACGCACTGACTTTCTTGGGTTATCCTGGGTGGCTAACCCTCTGGGGTTAAAAATCGAAACGAAATCTTATATGTTAATGCAGAAGCACTTTTTACTCCAGCAGAAGGCCGCGCAGATCAACTAACTGACATTAGTACAAATTACATAGACTTCGAAAACGAAATGGCTAACATGCCCACTCACTCAGCACCTGAACCAGATTCATGGAATTCTCTTATTTATAAAGAAGTACCAAGTACCACTAGCACGATCCCTCGGTATTTGGAGAAAGAGCCTAGATCTAGGTGAAGTACCAGAGACCTTAATTAAAGAGTGCAGACATAGCTCCGTTGCATAAGGGAGGTAGTCGAGCACTAGCTAAAGATTACCAGTACAAGTCATTCAAGCCTAACATCACGAAGCAATAGCGTCATAAATCTCTAATGTTGTATTAAATAATGTTTAAACTGTTGACGTACCATCCCGGGAGTCCTCATAAGCGGATGTCTGCCTTCTACATCACTCCGCAGCTTATCTAAGGCCGTTTTTGTTTTTTGTTTTGTTTTTGACTAATGGAGTTAATGGCGCCTGTGGTAGACGGGAGGATACATTTCACATGAATTTCAGCTTTTGTTGACAGTTTTTGACTTTGTTAATGGCGCCTGTGTAGATGGGTAGGAACCTGGAGAATGTGTATTTTGATGGTTACATGTGGTGTCTTGAGAGGTGTGGTGTATGTCGCTCCTGAGGTGGAAGGAGTACATTTCGTAGGAATTTCAGCTTTTGTTGACAGTTTTTGACTTTGTTAATGGCGCCTGTGTAGACGGGTAGGAGCCTGGAGGGGTGTGTATTTTGATGGTTACATGTGGTGTCTTGAGAGGTGTGTGGTGTATGTCGCTCTTGAGGTTGGCGGGTTACATTCGTAGGAATTTCAGCTTGTGTTGACAGTTTGTGGATTTAGAGTTCATTTAGATTATTAACACCCTAGTGAATTGAACTTTTTTCAGTGGGGGCGTGTAAAAATCAGTTTTGGTGTGTTGCGCGTCTGTTATCGTTTTAGTAGGACAGGTTAGAGTTGGTGTGTTAATGGGCCTAGTTCCTGCACCCTCTCTGAGGCAGCGGGCAACTTTGGTGGTGATGGGAGTGGTAGCAGCCCCTCCCCTCTAGCAGTAGTGAGGGTGAGGGGAAGCAGCAGCCTCCCCTCACTAGCAGTGGTGGAAGCGAGGGAAGAGCAGTCATAGCATCACTGGGATTACACCACCCTGCCGGAGCAACACTGCTGTACGACTTGGGGTCCACATAATATCCGCCATTATGCAAGTTTATTCTAGGTATTTTTAACCTAGGATAATCCTGATGCAAGCTTTATTCTAGGTGTTTTTAACCTAGGATAATCTCGCCTGCCATGTGTCTGGCCGTAATGCAGAAAGGAGCGGTGAAGAGAAGCAGTGTCCCACCCATCCTTTTCTCAAATTTCGGACGATCTCTTATCGTGTGTCCAAAAATCATTGCAATGCAGGTAGTGGGAAGATTACACATATGTAGCAGGTTCAGGAGCTGGAACCCAACATGGTTTTAGTGGTAACGAACTGCTTACACTTGAAGGTGGATATAATTTGGTAGAAATATTTACTTAACATAAATATATCTGTACTAAACATATTTTAGCAAACAACAGATTTCTAGCTTTTATTTATTTAATATTTTTGTTACTAATAAGTTGTAAGTATGTCAAGTGTATCTCGGAGTTTAAGTGTCGGCTCTGAGAGATATACAGAACAGTGTGCCGGACTTTTAATTTGGTTTGAAGAACTAAAAGGCACAATGCCATCACTTGAACAATACACAAATAATCCACACAGGAAAGAGAAGGTTTTGACGAGGTTTCGGTCTGACTTGGTCACTGAATTTTATTTAGTCTGTAATGAGAGAACTTCAAAGCCTAGAGGTCGCTAGTGACTTACGCTAACGACTAGCACTGTAGAAATTAATACATCACCGTTATTTGTGAATAATAGTGTCTGTGAGGACGATTACAGTGAAACTAAATATGCCGCACTGTGTCTGCGAGTGTCTGACACCTAGCATTTTTCCCCCTGATTTCCGAGTCTGATATTGTCCGATATTTTTTGTCAGTGGTTATGGGTTTGAGGAAAAGCTGCCTAGCATGGGCCAGTAGGCCTGCTCTAATGTGCCTCCTTTCATACGTTCTTATGTATAGTGACTGATACAGTGACTCGAGAAGGGAAATCGTAATTACAGAGCTATGCCAGTTGGGTACATGTATTGTAATAGTAATTTATCTGTACCCAACTGGCATAACTTTGTAACCACGATTTCTCAAATACAGTAGTAATACTAGGGGGGTACAGTGACTTTAGTGATGAATCGAATGTCTACAGTGACAATTGAAAGCGTGTAGTGACCGGTAAAAAATAGTGACAAGCTTGCTCAGGGGTTGCAGTGATGGTAGGAAGATTGACAATGATTTGACCTGTGGTGAAGGATGTCGTGTTGTGCCTTCAGCTGCCACCAGTGTCATCTCAGTCGGATATTTTATACAGTAAGGCTTGTCTACCAGTGCCTGTTCCAGTGTGTTGATGGGCGTAGTTGTAGTTGGTGTGACTGTGTCTGCCTGACCGTTGTTGTGGTTGTAGGTGTTGTAACGTTATAGTTGGTTTTATTATACCTGTATACCTGTGTCTGCTTGACTTATTATTGTTGTAGGTGTTGTGATGACCTCACTCGTGACATACCTCACCTAGTTGTCTTTGCATGGGTCGATTCACCGCTCCTATGCTTGCTTGTGTGGTAATATGATTGTGTGTGTGTTTTAATGACATATTTAGAAGTATACCTGTGCCTGCTTATGTACTATCGTCGTAGGCTTTGTTTTGCAGTGGCATAGTTGAAGATACACCTGTGTCTGCTGGACTACTGTGGAGTGAGTTAGTTTGCTGGCTTGAAAACCTTCAGTTCACATATACACGAGTATTTTATGGATTACAATAAAATTAAGGTATATACACTGGGGATATACACCTAGGTGTATATACCTTGGGGTAGAAAGTATAATTACTGTTGTTTATGTTTGTGTTTCCTGTGGATGTTACATTTAGTTGTGGTTCATGTCGTGGACGTTGGCAATATTATCAGACCGATACTTGGAACTCTCCTAATTTCATAAGTCTGTCTTAATTATAATTTCTAATTCGCAGCAATGGATTCAAGTTGGACAAATTTAGATTTAGAAAGGATATAGGCAAGCACTGGTTTGGTAATAGTGTAGACGAAGGGACAAACTTCCGGGCAATGTCCCGGGGTGAAAACTTGGGATAGTTTTAAATATAGGTTAGACGAGTATACGAGTAGATGTGGTTGGGTGCGTGTTAGACCTACCTAGCAAGGGCCAGGAGGCCTACTGCAGTGATTTTTCATTCATATTGTCTTAACCAGAGTAATAAATAACTTTCATTACGACTATGGTCAATCACTGGGCTGGTTCATGTCTCTCATACGTCTCAAATACGACAGTAACAAAAGTCAAATATCGGGAGCAAGTTTTTTAGGATTAGAAAACCGGACTGACGTTTATCTCACATATAACACTAAACGCAGAAGCTTATAAGGTTACTATTGCATATCTTATGTACAGCTTAACGATCGTGTCAGTACCCGATCAGCCGAGCTGTGGTTCATAGGTTGGACTACGTGCGGCCAGCAGTAACAGCCTAGTTGATCAGGCCCTGATCCACCACGAGGCCTGGTCAAGGACTGGCCCGCGGGGGTGTTGACCCCCGGAACACCCTCCAGGTAGGGCAATATTACTGTAGAGAAGGATATCAAGAAGACCAGGCTGGACTGGTACTCAAACTTGGTCTCTTAGGACTTTATGTAGACCACTTTGGAGGTTCCCTTAACCTACAAGAGGGCCTCTCTACTTCACTGACCCCTTCCACAGGACAATTACCTAACATCTGTCCCTCTCTGTTTGCCAAACCCTTACTCTAACAGAGATCGCTCTGCCCCCAGTTAAAAGTAACTAATCAGAATATCAGCTGGTGCAACCAGCAGAATGATAAACATTCAGCACTGGAGTTAGCACTTTTAGAAAAGCTGATGATAGGCTGACACATTAAACACACAGCCTCATCTGCCCTCTATAAATCTTAAGACACTCACGTTCCCTAGAAGTATCACATAGCCTGGGAAATGGATTTAAAACATCTATGAGCAGGTTTAATATTGCTGACAGTGCTAACCAAGGTCAGTGTTACGCCTGTGTGGCCGCTCATCCAGTCATCTGTCAGACCCAGTGATGCTTAATCTGGCTGACAGAGCGACACGCACGTCAGACACAACTCTGTTTCCTGATTATATGTATTCTATTTTATGTGTTAGCTATATTTTATGAACTCAGTGATGATCTAGCAACACAACCCACATTACAGTCCCCGGTGTCTGCAATATGTAGTAAAGAGCAGACATTACCTCCCCCAGGATGCCATCCACAACAGTTGACTAACACCCAGGTACCTACTTACTGATAGGTGAACAGGGGCAGCAGGTGTAAGGAAATATACCCAGCATTTTCACCTATGCCAGGGATCAAACCAGGGACCCTCAGTGTGTGAGCTGAGTGTGCTACCAACTGAGCCTTTCAGGGCTACTGCGACTCGTGCTGCACAAGTATTATTCCATACATGAAGGAGCACTAAACCCATAGGGGTCAAGTGCTTGGGAGATTGGGAGACATTCAGGTTTGATCCAAGGAACTGGACTTGAATGCTTCCCTTAAAAAGCCACAACATATTTTTTCATTGATAATTTCTTTTTTTTTTTTTTTTGTTGGGGGGGGGAGACAGCTTGTACTCGGTGTACTTTTTAAACGAAAAAGTTTGTCTTATGGCTGTTAATATACAGTTTTTCTTCTGTAAATAAGTCAATAAAACTAGATGGTAGAGCTTGACTTCCACACAGTTTTCTTACAAAGCTTGTGTTTACTGTATAGTATTCTGTTACGTAGTTATCCCTGTTTACTTTGGTGTTACGGTCCTCGCTATATGCTCTGGTCTGGTATAGCTATCTAGAGACCCCAAAAGTTCAATACAACTAGATATTACACATAATGTCTTTTTTCCTGCTACTTGGGTACATACATATTTGTTCCTATAACACCAACTGGAGTCTATCTGGAGGGCATTCCGGGGATCAGTGCCCCCACGACCAGGCCTCCCATAACACTAACTTATCATGCAATTCTTGAATTATCTTGTTTTACCTTGCAGTTCACTTCACTCTGCTTTGCTTCCTCAGTTCTGCACCACCCCGGTAACGGTTGGAGGCTTAGCATCGGATCTGGAAAGCCATGACACTGACCCAGAGCCGCTGCCGCCGCCCATCCCACCTCACGGAGTGGAGCCGGGTGCCATCACGGAGGTCCATCCTGTCTCCACCTCTGAACAGCTCGACCCTGACTTCATGACGCCTGACGAGGCACAACGGCTCCTCAGTGCCAAGTAGGTGGTGTCCTCGTCTGACCTCTCGTTGACCTGCAGTTATAGTATGGATACGCCCATTGTAAAACTCATTCACTTCCTCTCAAATTGGATTAATCCAATTTTTTAAACTAAAATTTTCAGCTGTATCAGTGCATTTTTCTGAGTATCAATTTAGTTTATTTTGGCATAATATTAGTTGAACCTTTATTGTAATGTCATGCTTTACTTACTACATTCATATACTTTATAATTTATTTTAAATGTATATTAACATATTAATCTTGCATGATTATACAGTATCCTTTTATATGTTTTAATGCTCATTGATTGACATGTAGTACTTCCATGTATACATTTTTATAAGCTACCAGTATGTAGATTTACCTTAAGGAATGCTCCCATTTTATGCATTCATCAAGTTACTGAATAAGGCATCCCCTCCCTCTCTTCACTCATATGCATGATTCAGATGATCTAGCCATTTTGTTCTTATCTTCGAATAAGTCACCTAAACCTCTTTTACCAAGGGCCTTGATTTTTTAAAGCCTGGCATACCTGGAGAGTGTTTTGGGGGTCAGCCCCCCCGATGCCCGGTCTGTGACCAGGCCTCGGTATAGCAGAACAAAATGTACATTCCATATTGTACGCAATTTTGCTTAATCTACCGGTATGAACTGTACTGTGAGCCTTCAGTATAATGAACTAAGTGGAGAGGGTGTCCTTTGAGCCAAATGTATAGTATTTTGAATGCTGTAAGTGGTACAGGTAGAAGAATCAGTCGTTGCTGGGAGACTGAAGGAGGAAGAGAGAAGCATTTGTTTTTTAATTGTTAGTGAATAAAATATAATCTTTGGTTCTGGATTAAAAGACAGTTCATACCTTTTTCAGTTACCTTAATACAATCAAACTGTACTATCTTGTGTAACTGTTAATTTAATTACTGTTTTTAAAATATCTAGGGCTTAAGGAGCTAGGTGGTATAGTAGATGGTATAAATATTTTCCATCTTTCAACTGGCACATTACTGAAGTGCTGAAGCTCTCTTAAATTTTTGCGCTCTATCAACATAAACATTAAGGTTGTTAGATATTACAGTGATAATATTTCTGTGTGATTGATTAATAAAATGTAGCAGGCCTCTTAACAATAGCAAACACATTATTTCTCTTAGCATTACCAAACAGTTTGCATAAAAAATGTAAACATCCATCATTGTTTCAATTTTTTGTTCGTCACTGTGACCACTTATATTTTTGTTTGTCTTCTGTTTATCCAAAAACTGTTTGAAACAGTTTTGCTTTTTTAGCATTGTCGTAGAAAGATAAGGCCTTTGATGGCATAGTTTTGGATATTGCAGGTTGTGGTTTATAGTTTCATGTGAAGGTCCTGATGGCTCATTTGACAAAAAGAAATTTGGTTCATTGTAATGCTCATTTCGTAGAGTTTAGGCAGGTTAGTAATAATGGTAGAATTATGTCAGGTAAAAGGACATGTGACACTAATGTGACATTTTAATGTTGCAACGTTTTGCTCTCCAGGAGCTTTGTCAAGCCGTTACAGCTTGACAAAGCTCCTGGAGAGTGAAACGTTGCCACAATAAAATGTCGCATTTGTTGCACTTGGGTCCTTTTACTTGACACTTTAGGCAGATTGTTGTTAAATGAGCGCAAGAGTTGGAAGCCTCTGTATAAGCCGGAAGGTAGAGTTAGTGATTAGTCTTGTTATAAGCTCTGATATTTCTTTTCCTCAGCATGTCCTAGTCTTACAAACCTGTTACATCCTTTGAACTCTTGAACCTAATT
Organism: Cherax destructor; assembly: GCA_009830355.1. Taxonomy (NCBI): domain Eukaryota; kingdom Metazoa; phylum Arthropoda; class Malacostraca; order Decapoda; family Parastacidae; genus Cherax; species Cherax destructor. Next base: position 259,980 of record WNWK01001257.1, on the reverse strand, counting down.
TTGGCCCATCTTGACAGTTAATTCCACTAAGCCCAATTTTCTTCTCATTCAGCCCATTTCTCATTCTAACTTCACTTTGCCCATTTGAATCCATCTTGGCTCAGCTTGATCGTAGCACAACCTGTTGGATTCTCATTGAGCCCGGTTTTACCTCTGCTTGGTCAATCTCTACTTCAGCTTTGCCCATTTGGCTCCATCTCAATCCTATTTGTTTTATGGGAATGAAACTTATTGTATTTTAGCAATTTAACTTTATTTAAAGCCAATGAACACATTTCATTATGAATATATTCTTCCTAAAGCCAATGTGCTCTGTTTTTCTTCAAATCAAATGATGTACTATTTGGTCAAATGTATTTCTCCTGAAAGAAATTTATCCTCATCAGAGACAAATTTATTCTTGTTGCATTTTCTCTCCAACTTTTAATAGTATTCATTATGTGGCCAATTTGTTTGCCAGTGCATGCTATTTTGAATTCAAATCCAATTTCTTCTTCCGTTCATTTTATTCACTGTATCCCCACTCCCAATTTGTATTTTTCCAATTTAGTCGAACCTTGAGCATCTGGACCCATTTTATATCGACTTGCATACATTCCTTCCTACTTCAGTATGGCTTAGTTTATTCCTTAGGAATAAATTAATTAAGTCATGGTTCAACTTACCTTGGTTTATTTACACTTAGAGAAAGTTTATTCATCTGTAGCCCACTGGCAGCGTGACTAGTTTGTTTTACTACAGAGCAGCTTATTCTTGTCTGATAGTTTATTCACTGCCATCTCACAGTGATCTTCCTCCTCAGTTCATAGTCTTTAATTTTTAATTCGGTACAAAGTGGAAGTTGTCACAGTTGCTCTTTGCCAATGACTTGATTCTTTTGGGATGTTTTGAAGAGAAGTTGCAAAGGTTGGTGGATGAATTTGGGATCGAGGTAATGAGAGTAACAAAAAAATCTTGGAAATGATTAGATGTCAAATTGGAGAAAGAGAGTTTGGAGGAAGTAAATGTGTTCAGATATTTGGGAGTGGACTTGTCAGCAGATGGGTCTTTAAGAGACAGTGAACCATAGAATAGACAAGGGAGAATAGCGGTGGATGGTGTGTTCAGGCATCTGTGAAGAGAAAGAACTTTTTCTATGGAGGCAAAAAGGGAAATGTACCAGAATATTGCAGTACCAACACTGTTATATGGGTGTAAAGTATGGGCTTTGTATGTTGCGGTGAGGAGGCTGCGGAGATGTCATGGTTCAGAGTGATGTGTGGTTTGAATTAGGAGCCTGGAGATTAGAAGATGATAGGGGCTGCCAAAAGTTTAATTCAATTGCCTGAGAAGGTGTTGCTGATGGAGTTTGGGCATTTAGAGAGGATAGAGCAGAATATGATGAGTGGAAGGAAGGAGCAGTAGAGGTCATCCCATGAAGGGTTGAAGGAAGGAGGTAGAGGATGATCTCAGTGCTATGGGGCTTCAACATTCACCAGGCTTGTGTGAGAATGTTAGGTAGGTGTGAGTGAGGATAAGTTGTTTTTATGGCTTCACGTGCTGCTGGAGTGTGGGCAAGGAACCATTTATGAGATTAAAGAAAACCTGTTAGCCAGACTTGAGGCCTCGAGGTGGGAGGTACAGTGCCTGCACTCTAAAGGATGGATGAGGATGGTACGATTCAGAGGGTCATGTGAAGTGTGGTGTCAGTGCACTTCTGGCAAGACAGCAAGTGACTGAATGACTGTGGAAGTTTTTTTTTCTATTATTGGGGTCACCCTACCTCTGTTGGAGACTGCCAGTGTGTTAAAGAACGTTTAAGCCCATTTTATTTTATTACAATTATTTTCTTCTCCGTTTTTAATGGCCAGCATTATGTTTTGTTTTGTCTACTTCCCTTAATCATGTGAGATTATTTTTCTCTTCCTCTTTACAAAATGTATCCTTTTTTTTTTTTAACATATCCTCTTTACCCTTTTCCATTGCCTATTTCCATCCTCCTTGTTTAATTTTTTCGTTTTTTTCAATCTGTCCCATTTTGCAATTTTCATATAGCCTTCTTGAACTCATTATCTATGTAACATGCTACCACTCTTCATTACATATTTAATCTTTCTCTTCTTTTCCGGCATGTTTTATGTATACCAAATTTCACCCTTTACCATACACATGTATAGTATTCCAAAATCTAAATTTACTTTCCCACATTTGTTTTCATCTATAAATTACGTTCACCTAAATTTTTTCCTCCCCAATATTTTTTAGTTTGTTGTTAGTATCTTCCTGACCTCATATTGTGCCTGATGTTCCTGATCCATCTAGTATCTTCCTGACCTCATATTGTGCCTGATGGTCCTGGTCCATCTAGCATCTTCCTGACCTCATATTGTGCCTGATATTTCTGGTCCATCTAGCATCTTCCAGACCCCATATTGTGCCTGATGGTCCTGGTCCATCTAGCATCTTCCTGACCCCATATTGTGCTTGATGTTCCTGGTCCATCTAGCATCTTCCTGTCCCCATATTGTACCAGATGTTCCTTGTCCATCTAGTATCTTCCTGACCCCATATTGTGCCTGATGTTTCTGGTCCATCTAGTATCTTCCTGACCCCATATTGTGCCTGATGTTCCTGGTCCATCTAGTATCTTCCTGACCCTATGTTGTGCCTGATGTTCCTGGTCCATCTAGTATCTTCCTGACCCCATATTGTGCCTGATGTTCCTGGTCCATCTAGTATCTTCCTGACCCTATGTTGTGCCTGATGTTCCTGGTCCATCTAGTATCTTCCTGACCCCATATTGTGCCTGATGTTCCTGGTCCATCTAGTATCTTCCTGTACCCATATTGTGCCTGATGTTCCTGGTCCATCTAGTATCTTCCTGTACCCATATTGTGCCTGATGTTCCTGGTCCATCTAGTATCTTCCTGTCCCCATATTGTGCCTGATGTTCCCAATCCATCTAGTATCTTCCTGTCCCCATATTGTGCCTGATGTTCCCAATCCATCTAGTATCTTCCTGTCCCCATATTGTGCCTGATGTTCCCAATCTATCTAGTATCTTCCTGTCCCCATATTGTGCCTGATGTTCCCAATCCATCTAGTATCTTCCTGTACCCATATTGTGCCTGATGTTCCCAATCCATCTAGTATCTTCCTGTCCCCATATTGTGCCTGATGTTCCCGGTCCATCTAGAGCTTGGCTTGCCACTAACAACAGCCCTTTTTTTTTTTCTTTCCATCCCTTTTCTACCTGCCTGTGTTTGACCCTTCAGCATTTTGGAGGGGAAATTCAGGTAAGTTTGATTGTTAGTTTTTGTGCTGTGTAATGCTTGAGTAGTTTGAGATGCTGTAAAGTGTAGTATATTTGTGCTCCTGCTTCCTAAAGTCTTTCATGAAATATGTAGTATGCTCTGTGTGTTATATTTTTCTTAAAATTTGCAAGAATAATAATAAACAGATGTAGGTGTCCCTCTCTCTATACAGTAGATGGGTTCCCAGCCCATGGCAGCTGCAGTAATCTCAGTCAGATCATCAAAACTAAATTCTTTGTTATAGGATTCTTCATTACATTTTATGAACCCCACTGATTGTATAGGGTGAATTTATATTGCACATAAGGAATTACTGGAGTAAATGGGGCATTACATAAAAGCAAATTTGCAAATAGCAAACCTGTATAAGGCGAGGGATTACTGTATTAATATTAACATGGCTCTGATATACTGTACTGTATTATAAATCTGTATGCAGTTTTCTTAAAGTCTAATCTCATAATAAAAAAAAAATGGAATTTAAATAACTTTGTAGGAAAAATTTTAACTTGTGAAAAATTTTCCTCCTATATCCTGTTATTTATTTGTTTTTCTCTGCTCAGGGAAGCCCATGGTCTGCTGTCAGATGAAGAGGCACAGGAAGTGGTTCTTCTGCTGTCACCACAGGAACAAGACACCTCCAAGTGTGTACCTCCAGTGCCTCCACACCATCCAGAAGTTGTGCCCAGTGTCCCTCCACACTACGCAGACACGACTACCGCGGTGCTCCCGCAGTACACGGAAGTTGCCCCTCCTGTTCCTTCACACTACACTCCTGGTGAAGACGAGTACGACACCCGGGTGGCATCACACTTTGACCCAACACTGACGTCTCCCCTCAGTCCTGAAGATGCGCCATCGGAAGCAGATTCTTCAGAAACATCTGGGGACGTCTATCAAGTGTCTCGAGTTAAAGAAGTCAGTCGATGATTATTTTTTTACTTTTTTATTTAATTTAATAATAATGTAGTGTAAGTCTTTTAATCTGCTCATTCAACTACATTCTTCTCCCTCCTGCTCTCTCTCTCTCTCTCTTTTCCTGATCCTCTCCTCTCATTCCTGCCCTCTTATCTCTTCCTTCTGCTCTCTACTCCTTCCCTCCTGCTCCTCTTTCCACCTGGTCCTCTAAGCAATCAAAATTTTATTATGACAAACAAATACAGGTAGTAAATTGTTAAAGTTAACAATTGTTTGCAATTATTTATTGGAATATAATTAGTCTTAATTTAGTTAATACAGTATTAAGTTTTTCTTTTAATTATTTATGACTTTTAGTCCTCAAATTACCGGCCTATAGACTGATTTGAATCCTAATCACTCCATTGAATTGTTTGCATTCTCAGTAAGTTACTTAAAAGGGACTAGAGCTAGAGCTTGTCACTGGCTGCTGGTCAGGTCTGGTTTCTCCACAAAAAAAATTGTGGTTGGGTTGTAGTTGTGCTCCTTTAGAAACTTTCACAGTAAATCTTGCTGGACGACCCCTATGACTCTGCGGTGCAGCGGCTAGCATTATCGGCTGCTAATTTTAATACTAGACTATACCACATGATCTCTGATTCAAATCCCAATCACTACATCATTACATGTGCAGATTTTGGTAGCCTAATACCACACAGTCGAACACCACTAGCTTAGACTCATTAAATCTGTTTGCTGGGATCAGTTCTCAGGAGTAAAACCAGGAAGTCTACCTTCTCTTCAAAATCAAAAAAATTATTTCCATAAAATTCTGTTTTAGTTCCTGAATTTTGGCTTAATTCATCTTCTACTGTTTAATCATCATCATTCATCGTCATCAATCAGCATCATCGTCATCATCATTGGGAAATGCTAAACTCTTAAGTGTCATATATTATCTGGAGAAGGAGAGGTAATTTGGTTTGATCAAAGGAAACAGAGTGTACTTTTTACAAATCTTTGATAGGTTTCAAGAATTTTCTTACTCCTGTGGCCCAGCCTTGGGCCAGGATGTCTGGTGTTTGGTCAACCAGGCTGTTACTGCTGGCAGCCCACTGGCCCCCACATCCATCACAGCCTGGTTGATCAGTGGCTGGGAAATTGGAAGGAATCAGGTTTGATCTAAGGGAAGGGCAGTTTTAATTCCTTGGATTCAGAGCCCTCCCAGTACATTAGTTCTTTACATATTATTGGTGTAGGAATTGAATTTGTAATCCATTTCCTTAGATTGAACCTAATTGCCACCCATTTTCCCCGGGCACTGTACGGCCCCCTACACGATTAGTGATCCCTTGAAGAACAGAAAGTCACAATACCGTTACTGGAACAATATACAAATAACCCACACATAGGAGAAAGAAACAGATGACAATGTTGCAGTCCAGCTTGGACCTCATGAATGTAATAATGATGAAGATGATGATAATAATATGTTATTAATGTCTTTTAACATAACCACTGAATTTTAGGTTCTTGTGGAGGATGGAGTTCACTATTTGGAAGATGGTCACTTCTGGGTTGAAATTCCTGGCCTACCGGACGAGGATGAGGATGAGGATAATGACCCATCTATGCCATTCCATCCTCACACCAAGCTGACCTTCTCGAAGGACCCTGTGCAGGTTTGTTAATACATGTAGAGATTTTTTCCTACTTAAATTATGAGAAGAAGGTATTGAGATGATGTGGGAGGGTGGAGCAGGTGTCATTTGAACAAGTGGAATTAGTCATATAGCCTAACCTCAAAGAAGTGCCAGATGAACCAGATTTGAGATGGCAGAAACTGCCTGGTTGATCTGGCAGTCAACAAGGAAGACTGGCTGGACTACATGGGTAGATGAAGCCTTAAATCTGGCCTCAAGTATGTCTCAGAAATGCTTTAGCACCAGCATTTGTTTTTTTTTATGTTTCTGCATAAGCCACCATGCTTATGCAAGTAAGGAAACGTAAGGGGAGAGAGAGAGAGAGCATGGTGGCGAAGCATAGTTGTTATCTGTTAGTGGTTTTTGGGGATTTTCTTTCCCATGGCCCAGTCTCAGACCAGGCTTCCTAGATTGGAAAAGAAATATTACAGGACAGAGAACTATTAAGAAGCACATAGAAAAGTAAGGGGACATGTAACCCAAATTTAAGTAGAGGTTTGTAAGAGATACCTCCCATCTTACTGAGGCTATATACTGTACTTTAGAGAGACTGAAAACTATGCAGCATGACTTAGTCAATCTTAATGATGCAGTTGGATCATTTGAATCACTGTGTGGGTGTAGTTTTGGAACGTTAAGTCAGGAATGAGTGGTAAATGTGGTTTTCTTATTTAGGTTACTCTGGTGGGAGATGAACAGTATGCTAAAAAAGTAGTAAAGTGAAATGATAAGGAAGTTCTATGTAGGGATTCAAAAGGAAATATAATATGGCAAAGCTAATTCATGTCAGTCTTTTAATTACGAAGCAGGACATTGATCTGGAGTAACTTTCCTACGAAGACAAGATGACTCAAAGAGGATAACATATTCATCATCCCATCTTCTATAACAGTTGTTTTTCCAGTAGAGACAATGTAAAAAGACGGAAAGCTTTTGCTTCTGCTTCCTTTTTTGGGTCACCCTGCCTCAGTGGGAGATGCCAGTGTGTTAAAAAAAACAGAAATGTACTGCCTCCAACCTCTTCCATACTGCAACATTAAGAAATTGCATATATAGATATGGACTTTCACATTATAGGACCTAAATAAGGTGCACCAGTTTACCATGTATTGCACACATTGGTGTAGTTGGTCTTGGTTTACCAATTTTCCTTAACAAAATATAGGTGGGAATGTTACATTTCACATGGTCATTTGAACTGTGATGTTCACATTTCTTGCAAGACAGTTATTAAATGAGTATTGGTGAATGCATTTCCCTTCTTTGGAAATGGCCAATGTGGTAAATAAAACCACATTACGAGTCATTCCTTAATGACAGAGTTTTGTTATATTAATGTATTTATGTGTAGCCATGAACTCTTTTTGGGGATTTTCTTTCTTTTTGGGTCACCCTGCCTCGGTGGGAGACGGCCGACTTGTTGAAAAAAAAAAAAAAAAATGAACTCACTGAGGTTCAGTATGAGAGCCCATCACATTTGTATTTTTTGCAGGTTTTCAGCACATACTCGGTAACGGAATATGATCGTAAGAATGATGATGTCGATCCTGTGGCTGCGAGCGCCGAGTACGAGCTGGAGAAGCGTGTTGAAAAGATGGATCTTTTTCCTGTTGAGATTGTTAAAGGTTAATACATTCATTTTAAAGTGCAATTCCTCTTCACAATCTAGTGCATGAAATGTGAATGCATAAATTAAACTCCATATAAGTTTAAATTATTTTAATCATGGACAAGCTCTAAACTTGTAGGGGTTCATACAGTGCCTGGGGCATGTGAGGTATTTGGTTTAATCTGAAGGGAAGAGTAGTTTCAATTCCTTAGATCAAGAGTCTTTCACTACAATCAAGGCATCCCCCTTGTGAAGGACACTTGCGTAACAAATGAATGTTATAGACATTCTTTCAAGGTGGGTTCCTTGATGGTGAAATGCTCTTGATCCCAAAAATTATAGGTATGCTTCCCTTCCTTTGATATGAGCTTATTGCATTTCATTCCTCGGGTGCTATGTTTTCCCTGAGGGTTTAGTGTTTCCTAATGAACATCATAATATAATCAAGACTTAAGGTTTATAGTGGAACACTCTACAGTAATATAAATACTCTGTGCTATATTGTGTTGCATAATTGCTGAAAAAATACTGCAAGTTCCGAATAATTTGCTTAGAATACATAGTTTTCTAGCTATTCAGAATCTGATGATACTTTAGGATATTAACAGAGGTGATTCTTGACATTTGCAGAAGAGCTTTGCATCCCAGTTTTGTCATCTAGTAGTGCCAATAACAAATGGTGCTTATTGGTTTATCTATTAAATGGAATGACAGTTTTTCTTATTTACATAAATAATGTAGGATGGAGGAAAAAATGGATTTGTCATAGCAAGTGTATATAAGATGAAAAGCTGACTTGATAGAAAAATGATGGCATCAGCAAATAAATCATTGAATATTTTTCCTCGTTAATCCTTTAGTTTGTAAATCTCAGAAGTTAGAAGAATAATGTAAGATTTAGATATATTTTGTGCCCAGTGCTTATGCACTGGAACAATAGTCATTGAAAATCACAGTAGCAAAGCTTATGGTATCCTGTCTTCAGTGTTTAGAGTATCATAAAATTTTTAAATCTTCAGTGGTTGTAGGACCTATTACTTCCTCTTGTAAACTATTCCATTGATCATCCATTCTGTGAAGAAAAACTTTGTAGCATCATTTCAGCAGCTCTTCCTCCATAGCAGTTATGACTGTAGTCTTAAGGAATCAAGAAACACTGGGGCAGAAAATCAACACTACTCTTTTTCAAATTTTTTTTACTGTGCAATGTTTGGCAGGCGAGGGAGGTCTTGGTCTCAGTATCATCGGAATGGGTGTTGGAGCAGATGCTGGTGTGGAGAAGCTGGGCATATTCGTGAAGACCATCACTCCAGGTGGTGCTACAGAGAGAGATAGAAGAATACAGGTTAATGACCAGGTATGTTTACCTTGGGTACTGCATATAACTTTTATACTAATGTTATGCTTGTACTATATCATAAATAGTATTAAGACTGCTGCATCTATATTTTTAACAGTGAAAATACTTTGCTACATCTTACAGCAACTTATTACTTTGAGAAATTATTGACAATAATGATGTTGATAATATACTACATAAAAAAATATTCTTGTTAAAGACCTGAACTCATAGGAATCATAACAGCACCTAGGAATTGGGAGTTAATTAGTCATGTTCATTGGAAGAATATAAATTGTAAATATAGATACCAGACATAGTAATTCTTGGCTTTTATAAACTTCTTTTTAGCAAACTATGACATGATCATATACCACATTAATGTTTATTCCAACTTGTTGCAGATCATTGAAGTTGATGGCAAGAGTCTAGTAGGAGTAACTCAGGTATTTGCTGCATCTGTCCTCAAGAACACTAGCGGTCGTGTTCATTTTCTTATTGGACGTGAGAAGGACCCTGAAAATAGTGAAGTGGCCCTCCTCATCAAACAGTCACTTCAGGTATCTTGTTATACACACTAGAATTCTCTGATGCATTTACTAAGTCCCTCCACTTAAGGGCAGGGTAGTGGGGAATGCATGTATGTACTTGCCTATCTAGACTTTCTAAATTGTGCTTAATGGAGAGTAAATATAGCTCCTGACCCCCACCTGTTAACAATTAACTGACTGGTATGACCACTTCCCAGACCATAATGATTTTATCATCCTGTTTATATGAATCCATGTACAGATATATTACATTCTATACACTTAAAAGCAACTAGGCCCCAGATGAGCCTGGCCCAGCCTTGGGCCAGGATTCATATAAACAGGATGATAAAATCATTAGGGTCTGGGAAGTGGTCATACCAGTCAGTTAATTGTTAATAGGTGGGGGTCAGGAGCTATATTTACTCTCCATTAAGCACAATTTAGAAAGTATAGATAGGCAAGTGCATACATGCAAGTAGAAAAACTTGGACCACAAGTTCCTCTAATATGTGGGGGGTTATTTGTACATTGTTCCAGTCGTGGTATTGTAGTTGTTTGTTCTTTAAGGCACCTGTAACTAGTGTATAAAATGTTCATGGCACCCCTATTATCCTTTGAGTAATACAGTACATGGGACATGGGGAGATAATCAGTTTTGATCCAAGGAAGGGAAAGGTAGCTCCAGTTCTTAGGATTAAGGCACTTTCCCCATTCTTTCTCTCTAAGAGAGACTGATAAATAATAACCAATACAAGCTACGTTTCTTTACACATTCAATTCTCTTATGAATAATAATAGAGTTCAGACTATTTGACTGAACTGCTGTGCCAGACTGTCAGTATTGGCGGGTATCGGCTAATGTTGCTCTTATTAGACTAAAAATTGAATATCGGTGTCTGTAGGTATTAAATAATTTTGATGATATCCATATTGGTAATTTGCTTACGTGTGAATGATGGTGAAAGAGTTTGTTTTTTGGGTCACTCTGCTTCGGTGGGAGACGGCTGGCGTGTTGAAAAAAAAAATCCATATTGGTATCAGTGGTCATCGGCTAATATATACTAGATGGTATCAGTATAGACCTAAGGCTAAGTTTCAGTATTGGTATTGGCAAGATTTTTGGTATCTCCCCACACTGCTTAATTGTATGCATACACAAGTGAGAGTAACAAAAACTAGTACGGATATACAGAAGCCTGGCTGGAATTGAATCCAGAATTAAGTATTTGTATAGTATTTTGTGGAATGTTTGACATTGTCGCTTTTACAGCATTCACTGTAGTAATGTAAGAAGCAGAAAAAAAGAAAATTGGTTTTGGCAGCTTGCATTATATTTACTAAATGTAAATGGTCATCTTTAATTTGATATATATAATTGTATGAATTGAGCAAGGGGCTAGTAACCCCTTCCCCTGTATATATTACTAAATGTAAAAGGAGAAACTTTTAGTTTTTCCTTTTGGGCCACCCCGCTTCAGTGGGAAACGGCCGACGTGTTGAAAGAAAGAAAATTGTATGAATGTTCTTTTTTTTTTTTTTTTTTAAGGTTACCTTGCCTTGGTCACCTTGCCATGTATAACTTGTAAACTTGCAGCCAATTTGTAGTATTGATTCTCAGACTAACAACTCTTTCTTGTCATCAATGATATTTCCATTCATAGTCAATAATAGATCTATAACAATACACGTTTTAGTATATATTTCCTAACATTTTCTGCATTAAAATATGGAATATTTACTAAAGCAGCAGCACAAGAATTTTCAGTCTTGTGATGCATTGTATCCATAATTTAACAATTTAAAGAATAGTTAATTTTCTTAACATTATTAATATTTTATTGGTATTTACTAATAGTTTTAATAACTTTATTTAAGGGTCGCCCAATGTGTCAATAATCTGTCAACGGCCAGTGTGTAAATAAAAATAACTTCATTTAATAGGCTGATCGTGAGCGAGAGGAGCGCCGCCGAGCTTTGGGCGGGCCAGATTATGACCCTCACACAGGTCACGGTCTCTTCGACCCCTTATCATCGCCTTCGGAAGAAAACTCCCGCTCAGAGGAAGCGTCTATGCAACACAACTACTCTTCGTACCTGGAGGGAGGCTCGTCCCCCACCTCGCCTGAAGCCACATCTCCACCTCCAGAAGTATTCGACTTGGAAGGCGACACAGACACCTCACCCGATAATGATGTTGCTATGCTTAAGTTGAAGTTGAAGGAGGTTTGTGAGAAAATATCTATCTCTTCCCTTCCTTACATAAATAGTCTTAGTACTCTCACTTAAAATTATATACAGTATTGATATTATAATCTTGGAAGTGCTAAATTCGTAATGGTCGTTGAGAACCTGAGAACTGTGAATCATTAGTGTTGATCCAAGGAGAGAGATTATTATTTTATTCAGAATCCATAAAAGTAATATAGTGCCTGAGGAATGGGAGATACTTTGGTTTGATCCAAGGAAAGGGTAGTTCCAATTTGTTAGATCAAGATCCCTTCACCAGCATCATATCTTTTTCTGACACCCTGTCTTTTTGAAAGGGTCAAAAGAAGGGGAGAGTAGGTCTAATTCCTTGTATCAAAAGTTCTCAACAACATTAAGGTACTTCCTATTTAGAGGGTTTAAAATTATATAAAAACCAGTACTGATATACATAACCCTGGCCAGAGTTGAATCCAGAAGTAAGCATTGTATAGTATTTTGTGAAATGTTTGAAGGTAGCCACTCTTACCAGTATTTCACAATTATGTAAGGAGTAGCAAAGAAAGTTGGATTTCGTAAATAGACAGTTTTAAATCAGTTAACTTGTAACCAACTTATATTATCTAGTCAGACTAGTAAGCCTTTCCTGTTGTTCACGATGGTTTCCACTGATTATGTACTCATTGTATTTCCATTATTTTGAATATAGATTTGATGTATAATTTAAGCACAAGTAGAGTGTACAAGGTTTTTGAGTTTAGTGTACTAATGGCATTTTAATTGCTAGATCCCTGATTGTATTTTTCCTCAGGTCCAGTATAGAAATGCAGTTGCTGAAGCAGAGATTACGAAGCTGAAGATGACCGTAAGTTGCTCCAGTCATGCTAGACTACTGTGAGGCCTCTCACTTTATACACACACTGATGACCTCATGTAATACTTTGCTTTATAGTTGTGGATGTAGTATTATAATCATTTATAATTACAACCTCTCCTCACTTAATGACCATAATACTATAATGGTAGTGGATTTGTGTCAACCATCTTTGAAATTGTTTTAATGTCACCTTTGCACCATTTATAGCATTTCTGGTATCTTATTAAATGTTTATACAGTAGTTTACTGTATATTGTAATAAACAGAATAGAGGAAATTAGCTATAATATACATTATTTAGGTATGCATACTGGTCAGAGAGCCCGTCGTAAGTCCAACTCATCGGTAAACGAATTTGTCACTAAGTGAGGAAAGGCTGTATTGCTTTATATAATAGTTATTTATTATTATACTAAAAGAGCAAGGTGATGAGGATAACAAAATAGCCTAGGTAATGATAGACTAAATATTGGATTGGAGGGAAGGAGTAATGGAGGAAGTGAATGCATTTAAAGATTTGGAAGTGGATATGTCAGCAGATGAGTCTATGAAAGACAAGATGAAACATGGAATAGATGAAGGGAAAAGTGTTGGTGATGTGTTGAAGTAAGTGTGGAAAAAAAAGTTTATCTATGGAGGAAGAAAAAGGAATATACCAGAGTATAGTAGTACCAACTTATATGTGGGTGTGAGGAATGGGTTTTGAATGTTGCAGCAAGAAAGAGGCTAGAAGCAGTGAAGATGTCATGTCTGAGAGCAATGTATGGTGTGAATATTATGCAGAGAATTTGGAGCTAAGAAATTGAGAGACAGTGTGGGGTCACTAAGGGTATAATTCAGGAGAACTGAAGAGGGGTTGCTGAGGTAGCTTGGAAATGTAGAGAGGATGGAGAAGAACAGGTTGATGAAGAGGGTATATAAATCTTGGATGGGAAGTAGTAGGGGTAAGTGTGGTCCCAGGAATGGTTGGAAGGAGTAGGTAAAAGAGGAGGCTGTGCTGCAGACTTATGCTTTTTTTTGTTTTTTGACAGTTGCTGGAAATGGAGAAGGTTGTAACTGAGAATACGCAGTATACTAGTCAGCTCCTCGATGCCCAAAATAAAATGGTGGAAATGGACTGTCAGTTGCAGTCCAAGCTTTCTGAGGTGTCCACCTACCAGGACATGTTGGAGCAATCTCAGGGACAGTTTATTGTCTTAGAAAAGAAGTATTATAAGGCCAAAAAAATTATAAAAGGTAAAGAATCATTTGGAATACAGTGGAACCTCAGTACTCTAACAGCTCTGTACTTAAACAATTCAGTATTTGAACGCTTTGTTTGGTAAACGAATCTCTCGGTAGTTGACCATTTGCTCGTCACTCGACCAAACAAAAACAACCTTCCAGCACTTCGCTGTAAACTGTTTCGTGTTTCTTCATATTTTTTTTTATATTGTATAAATAAGTCACCATAGGGCCTAAGAGGGTTAGTGATAACAGCCAACAAAAAAGGAAATTGGTTGGGAAAAATTCATTCTGTACTCGAACAGCCGAAGTTCCACTGTATATACTGTATATTTTAAAAATAAAATACTACTTTATATTTTGTTATTCTTGCCATGTTTATGCTTTTTTCCAGTAAATACTTTGGTAACTTTTACATTATTATACAATTCACTATCTTGTCTCATACACTGCACAAACAGCAGTCAGAGGTGTGTTGGCTTTAATGAAGTATAATTTTTTTAATCCTAGAGTATCAGGGTCGAGAGAGAGATTTCCTTCACCGTGAAGAATATCACATAACTCAGCTTGAGGAGAAGGATTCTCACTATAATGCCCTTGTGAAGGCATTGAAAGATAGGGTGAGTCTCGTGGGTAATCTATGAAATCTAATAATTAGGATTAACTTTATTACACTTAAAATATTTTAGAAAAAAAAGAGTTACTAACTGTTCAATCCTTATTTTCATTCCCTTGTAAAGGCAGAGGCAAGTAGTGTACATCTGTGTGTTTGTTGTTGTGGTTAATTTTTGTGTTTAAGGTAGGAGGAGAGAGGGTGTACATTTGACCAATTGAATTTGTTTACATACAGTTGTTATATTTAATTTATTTCTAACTTTATTTAATGATTGAGGCAACTGGTTTTTATTATTACATGACTTAATCATAAATCTTGAAAATTGTGGCCTGTAAACTAGTTCTTAAAATCTCTGACCACCGAATATCATATCACATTCTTGACAGGTAATCAGCTTGGAAGCTGAACTGACAAATGCTCAGAAGAAAGCTGGCTTACCTGTCCAAGTGCCGACTGACACCACTACTCAGCCAGCATATTGGAACCTCCAGCAGAGCACTCAGTCTGCCCTTGCCAAGGTATAATATGTGATCAATGAGAAAAATAAGGTTACCCTCCTAGAATCTAAACTAAATATAAATATTTGTATGCAAATTTATGAATAAGGTATATAAATAAGGTATAAATAAGGTATATGTAAACTTGATTATCTTCTTGATCAGATCACTGGCACTAGATTTAGAGAAATGTTCAATAATATTAAATAGCTGTTAGATTTGGAAGAAGTGGAAACAGGAATCAACCTACTGGTTTTTGAGTGTGTGTTTGTGTGTGCATGTGTCTGTATGTGTGTGAGAGTGAGCGAGTATGAGTGTTAGAGCACGAGTGAGAGAGATGGAGAAAAAGTGCAACACAAATGAGAGGGAGAATGCACAAGAGAGCACGAGAGGAGAGAGAGAGAGAGAGTGCGAATACCACTGTGTCAAGGGAAGACAAGTAGAAGGACAACACATCCTTTTTTGAACATTACTCAGTGGTATTTGGCAGTGTAAACTTAAAAGGGGAACTTTTGCCCAGCAAAAATAGGCTTTGGCCAGAGATGTATGATGTCATTCACTTACCCACAGATACCATTCTCATTTGTTCTCCTTCCTACTCTTACCATAGACATAACTAAATAATGACAAGACACATCAGTTGGTCCTTTGAAAACATGTACATATTTCCAGAAGTTTAGCCTTCATTATTTTAACCAATTAACATATACTTTAACAAGCTGCTATATTTGCTCACTTCACTATACTGTATCTACCTTTTTTTCCCTGAAACATGTATTACTCTTAACAAACCTTTTCGTAAACATAATTAAAGGCTCCCCATTGTTATTTACCCCTGGCACCTCAGACTTTTTAAACAGTTTTTCACCTTAGCATTAGTCTCTCTCACAACAGTTATATTCTCGCTTGGTTCAAAACTCCTTAAACATTAGCTTAACAATAAGCAGGAGTTGAGATTGGATCTCAGTGACATATGTACCAGGTGTTCACCACCTTCATGTTCACTTTGATGTTGAACAGGTTTGAGAATTTACCATCATCTCTTCAGCTAGGTCACATTACAGTTAATTTGTTGTTGTGTATTTGTGAATGCTTTTTAACAAGTAGACTTGAATTAGTGCACCACAACATTGCAAACCTGTTGAAATTTCTGACTTTTAAGGCTCATAACTGTTACAGTATATTGTAGGGTTTTGAGTTTTTATAGTAAATATTGTTAGATTATACTTGGTGATAAGAAGACAGTGCTTAAGACTTGAAGATTGTTAGGTAAAAGGACAAAAGTGCAACTAATGTGACATTTTATTGTGGCAATGTTTTGCTATCCAGGAGCTTTATCAAGCCGTTACAAACAAGATTATTGGAAAAATGTGCCTTACTGTTTGTGTATGGGTAATGGAGTGCCTTTTTTTATTATTATTATTATTATTATTATTATTATTATTATTATTATTATTATTATTCTCTTGTTTTAAAGACTTTTCAGGCATGTACAATTTTTTATAATTGCCAAAAGCATTTTATAGTTTATGTAAATATTAAGTTATTACACAATGACGTTGGTTGATAACTTAGCCTGTATGATCAAGTTGAAGAGATGAACTTTTCACTTTTTGTGCACGTTATTGTGTGTTGTGCACCCTGCCTGTGGTAGTTGATCAGTAGATTCTCACATTGTGTTGTGCACCCTAGACTGTGGTAGTTGATGAGTAGATCCTTACCGTCCATGAATGTTGCTGCATGAAGCACGTAGACATGTCTAGACTGCTCACGTTGATGTTTGTCTTTCTCTTCATACAGAGTGATTTGGTACTCTTGTGCACTTAGACTTACGGATCCCAGCATGTGCCCGTGCCTGTCAAGCCATCTTTTACGCTACTCCTTATTCTTCTTCACAAAGCATTTGCTCTAAATTTTCTCTCAGCCTGCATCTTACACTATACCTGGATATTTTGCAGTTTCATATATTTTAGAATGTAGTAGTAAAGTGCACAGCTGAATGACAAATGTATGCTATATACAGTTGCAGCAGGTGTACCTCATTTTCACTGCCCTAGCAGTGAAAGCATACATCTGTCATGATCACTGGTTCAGTGACATGACTTCATTGACCAGTGAAAGTATACGTCTGACATCACTACCTCAGGAAGGCGTATTTATCCTCCAAACATCCTGTTGTTCTGTTCAGGACGATTGATACACGTTTTAACCCTTCATCCCACGTTTTGCATATTACTTTAAAGTTTATGATTTGTTCGTGTAGATGGAATACTACACTGTTTTTAATTAAAGTTTTAGATAGTGTCATGCTAATATTTTGCTAATGACATTCTCAATATATACGTAATTTGTATGTTTACTGATTTTTTCAATGGCTATAAATGTAATTTTGAATAATAACTCTGTTTTCAGGTTTGGATTCTTCTGATTTTATAGCGTTTGATATTTTTAAATACGTTACGTGTTTCCCAACAAGGAGATATATTCTCTATTACTTGCTCTGTAGTTTTCTAGAAATACAGACAATTCAGTGATGACCCACCAAACTGCAATATGCCCACCTGACTTACACAGTTTGAGCACTGTGTCTTGCCTTCAAAACTCAGATCTGGTCGACTGACTTTCCTGAATCCTTTCTTGAATCCCTTCATAGATATTATCACGTTGACACTCTAACAGCACATTGACTCCTGACGTCCGTGCACCTTCTGTTTTGTACAATGTTATATTATTATATTTCATTACATAACCCCTACTCCTGTAAAAATTACTAAATTTAAAAAGAAAACTTTCGTTTTTCTTTTTGGGTCACCCTGACTTGGTGGGATGCAGGCTGTTTGTTGAAAAAAAAATACATAATATGAATGTATTTTGTGAGTAAAAGAAGTTAGAACCTATATCCACATTTAATTCCTGAATATATAAAGTGCACAGTATTCATAGTAGTATGTTCTTCAATGAACAACATTGACACCCTGTTATTTAGTATTGTTAATCTGTTCTTAGTAGCCTGTCATGTAATTCACACTTCAGTTTGTCAAGTATTTCAATCCTCATACTGTGGTATGAAACCAAATATTTGTTACAGTTCCTGGGTAGTGTATGTCATGGTTTGTGCTTGTCTCATAAAACCTCTTGTTTGGGGTAGAAATGAATGTGATACCTTGGACAGTAAGAAAGAAATAGTTATCCCATAAATAACAGCTATAATAGTGTTAGGCTGAATTCACTATATTATTATATTCACTTGTAAGGCTCATACAGAGGCTAGGCAATGGGAGGTAATTAGGTTTGATCTTAAGAATAGGAGGATAGTTACAATTCCTTAATTTAACCGCCTTTGATTAGTATCAGTGTATATCCATTGAAGGAGTAAAAAATTATAGCCCTGTTGTACTGAGCCCTGCTGAGTGCATTTATAACATAAATGAGCCTCTTGAGTGCATTTATAACATAAATGAGCCTCTTGAGTGCATTTATAACATAAATGAGCCTCTTGAGTGCATTTATAACATATCCAAATTAAGGTGTTTAAAGTTCGTGTAGAAACTTTTTGTATGCTTTTTTTTAATTAATCTTTTTTTTATGTAGCATTCTTGAAAATGCACTTAACAGTTGAGGTGTTAGATTTTAACTAATGTGAATTTGTGTGTTTCTCTTTGTAGTCAGCTGTAATTTATTAGGAGTAATATGCAATGCTGAGCCTTTCCTATTAGCATACTTCCCAACATTATGCACAGTAGTTACCTTATATTATTATTATTACATATATGGTACATGTATGAGGAAGCTAAGTCTGCAGGGGAGTCAAGCAGAACCTGAGAAATGGGAGATAATCACATTTGATTCAAGGAAGGGAAAAGTAGATCTAATTCCTTGGACCAAGAAGCATTTCCTAGCATGAGGACACCCCCTTGAAGGGTAGTTAGCCTATAAAAATCTCTAGTACTCTAAAAATTAAAATAAGTGTAATATTAAGTTATATACCTTGCAGAATATATCTTATAGGCTAGTCTAGCAATGTATTAGTAGAAAATGCCAGGAAAGTGTGAGAGAATAATAATTGTAAACCTCGTATATAGAATTTACTAGTTCACCCTTAAAACCCAAGGTATTTTTCGTCAATGTTTACTGTCCAAGGATGCTTATCAGCTTTCCTGTTCTGATCCTGCTGCTATATTTGATGCTCACTCTCTCACGCACTGCTCAAACGCTCGCATACCCTTCCTTGCCTGTTTAGCAGCCTCCCCGCAAGCCCAGCCTGTGCACGCTCGACCCAGAGATATCGGATACGGAAACGTCCGACATCGGCATGTCAGAGGGCGACAAAGCTAACACCGTAGAGCGAAAGGTAGGTTAGTGTTGGGATGTTTAGTGTATGTGGGACCTTAATACATTTAAAGGATGTATTGTTACTAGTGCATACATTACAGGTGCAGATCCTGGCTTTAGTATTATACAGTATGTATTAAATAGCAAGTGAATTTTGTTAAAAAATACATATTAAATAAAAAGTGTATTTTGTTAATAAATACTGTATTTTGTTTGTTTAGATTATTTATATAATACAATTTTATTATTTTTTTATAGGTGGCTTAATGGCTGGCTTTAATAGTGAAAGGTATAATTTCTCTTACAGTAATGTAGTAGGTATGCTGGCACATAATGGCTTGAATATGAAGAGGTCACAGATCTGTGGCTGGAGCAATATACAAATAACCTACAATTTGGAGAGGAAACTTGAGACTATGTTTTTGGCCATTATCAAGTTACAAAATAAATCAACTTGATAATGGTCTAAGATGAACCAAGATGACATCTAAACTTTCCTCTCCAAGCTGTTAGTATGAGTATGAAAACTGATAAATGTATTTTTCACTTTTTTTAATATAAAATTATTATTATTAAAAAACAAGCATTAAGCTTTTTTTTTTAAAGTGAGTTTTAACATTTGTATGGTCATAGATATGAAACTAACTTAAATTATAATGCTTAATTGTGGCACGTAACTTTAGTGAAATTTAATTACAGTATATACATGGTTGAGGAAGGAAATAAATGTGGGATAGACATGTAAGCTGTATGTAGTAATTTACAAGTAAAGCTTCAGTTTAATGAGAATTCATTAATATCTTTTTAATGAAAGAAGTTTTAGGATTGAGAGGACATTAAAATAACATGGAATTGAATGTAAATGAAGTCTTTAAAATTTTTTATTTGTACATATTGCAAATGTACGCAGCAAATAGTTTCTTGAGAGAATGTCAAAAGTGCTAACAGATCTACAGTAAAGTAAGGCAAGAATTCATTTAAAGTGTTAACACGCGCTTATTTTTTTCAGTTACCAGTAAAGGAGGAGCTGGACGAGGCAGTGCCACCACACGAGTTACTGGATGTCTCGGCAAGTCGTGCCAAGGGGGAGCTGGCATCACGTGGTGGCCTGGCCAACCGTCACCTGCCTTCCCTCAAGAAGACTACCAGCATGAGTAGTGCTAGCAGTCAGGTTAGCAAGCAAACATGAAGAACTCTACACAAATAACACACACATAGAAGAGAGAAGCTTACAATGACATTTCGGTTCGACTTGCACCATTTACAAGTACTATACACTAACACAAAAGAGTGAGGGAGCCAGTATATATGGGTGAGGGGGGACAAGGATGGTAGTGGTAAGAACACAGTACAAAGGTTTCCAAACTAGGGTAGTTTTACAACTACCCCTACCCCGCCTTCCCTCCACTACAGATTTATACACTCGAAGTCATTCTATTTTGTTCCAGCCTCTCTACATGTCCGAACCACCTCAACAACCCCTTCTCAGCCCTCTGGATAATAGTTTTGGTAATCCTGCACCTCCTCCTAATTTCCAAACTATGAATTCTCTGCATTATATTCACACCACACATTGCCCTCAGACATGACATCTCCACTGCCTCCAGCCTTCTCCTTGTTGGAACATTCACCACCCATGCTTCACACCCATATAAGAGTGTTGGTATAACTATACTCTCATACATTGACCTCTTTGCTAGGTCAGCATAGGAAATGATGAGTAAAATTGCCTCAGTAACCTGTTCTCACAGTTGTGCACAGGAAATGTGCTGATTCATGTGATAGTGACAT
Source organism: Cherax destructor (assembly GCA_009830355.1). Classification (NCBI taxonomy): domain Eukaryota; kingdom Metazoa; phylum Arthropoda; class Malacostraca; order Decapoda; family Parastacidae; genus Cherax; species Cherax destructor. Next base: position 239,064 of record WNWK01001257.1, on the reverse strand, counting down.
ACATATTCTAATATGAAATGTAAACATGCCATCAACAGCTGTAGTGCCAACAAATATTGCACCACCAGCAACACTTGCATGTTTGCACACCCAGTACCCTGACATCACCAGCTATGCTTACATGTTGCACAACCAACTACATTTACATGTTGCACCACCAGCTACACTGACATGTTGCACCACCAGCACCCTGACACCACCAGCTACACTGACACCACCCCAGCAACACTGTCTACATTTTTTGATAGCACTTAATAATTTTTGTTTCATCCTTTGTCCTATATTTAGCTTGTATTCATTAGCTACTTTGTGAGAAGTTTTGATTAATAAATAACACAGTATATTATTTGAAAATTAATCTATTTGTTTTGTTATTATATGCTTTCATTACTTTATTTTACTTTTTCTTTCTTTCAACACGTCGGCCGTTTCCCACCGAAGCGGGGTGGCCCAAAATGAAAAACGAAAGTTTTCCCTTTTACATTTAGTAATATATACAGGAGAAGGGGTTACTAGCCCCTTGCTCCCGGCATTTTAGTCGCTCTACGACACGCATGGCTTACGGAGGAAGAATTCTGTTCCACTTCCCCATGGAGATAAGAGGAAATATGAACAAGAACTAGTAAGAAAATAGAAGAAAACCCAGAGGGGTGTGTATATATATATGCTTGTACATGAATGTGTAGTGTGACCTAAGTGTAAGTAGAAGTAGCAAGATGTACCTGAAATCTTGCATGTTTATGAGACAGAAAAAAGACACCAGCAATCCTACCATCATGTAAAACAATTACAGGCTTTCGTTTTACACTCACTTGGCAGGACGGTAGTACCTCCCTGGGTGGTTGCTGTCTACCAACCTACTACCTAGGACTTTATTTTACACTTACATTTATTTGAATGTTTATGCAACATCAAAATATATCGTAGAGGCAATAAGTTGGTAAACAGCAACCCTCCAGGAGGGCACTACTGTCCTGTTTTATGTAGGTACTGTAGTGTCTACATAAGACAGGTGGAGAATGAAACGCTTGTTCAGCATTCAGAAATCTTTATTGAGGCAATATTTTGCCAGCCAGTGGCTTCTTTAGGCCACTACAGAGAAAAACGGGACTGATTACCTCATTCTCCTTCTCATCTTTTAATGTTTTTCTCTGTATTGGACTGGAGAAGCCACTGGCTGGTGAAACGTTTCCTCAATAAAGATTTCCAAAAGTCGCACAAGTGTCTCGTCCTTCAACTCATTGATTTTGTAAACCGCTTCACTACACAGTATAGTTGGTAAACATGTTATTTGTGTATATATATCTTCCTGTCATTTGTGTGTGAAAGAGATGCCTGTTAGTTATGCACTCTGGCAGGACTGCTAGTCATTTTTTCTCTCCTATTTTATAAATACAGTGGATCCCCGGTGTTTGTGATTTATTCGTTCCAAAATGCTGTTCAAGTACCATTACCAAACGAATTTGTTCCCATAAGGAATAATGTAAATTAGACTAGTCCTTTTAGACCCCCAAATATACACTTACAAAAGCACTTACAAAAATACACTTACATAATTGTTAGAGTTTGGAGCATCACGAATACCAGGGGTCCACTGTATGTAAGTACAGCAGAACCACCATATCCATGGTTTCAGTTATCCACGGTTTACTGTGGCCCAAAAATACTTCTTAATTTTGCATAATAATGGACCCAAAGTGCAACAATAGAGAAGCTGGCAGTTCTTTAAAGCCTAAGAGAAGCCGTGTAGTGCTTCCCATCAGTGAAAAAGTGATAATTCTCCACTTATTGTGCATAATTTATCATTTAAACTTTATATTAGGTATGTATAGGACATATATAGGGTTTGTTACTGTCCGTGGTTTCAGTATCCGCGGCAGGTCCTTGGAACGTATCCCTGCGGATACGGGGTATAAGGTAAATCTTACACACCTCTACTTGTATTCATTATACACTTATCTTTACATTCTTGAGATTTCTTAATAGTTTTTATTGCTGTATTACTGTGTAACTTTGCCAGTTTAGTAAAGCTGGTCCAAGATAATAGGAAGAGAATGATCCTTGAAACCATTAAAGTATATACAGTATTTCTTTTCTGTGAAATTCATTACTGTATATAAACTTGTTTGTTTCTCACAGGACCAGAGCTTAGATGATAGCAGCCTTGATGAAGAGCTTCCTGAAGCTGTTAAACCTCCACCACCAGCCGAAGCTACCCAAGATGGGCAACAGGATCAGGGGAGCCGGAGGTCAGCAGAACCCCAGGAGTCTTCCCTACCCCCTCATAGTCCTCCTCCTACCACTAGCAGTATAACCCAAGCCAAGTCGCCCCAGCCTCCGTCATATACCCAAGCAACTATGGGGAGCATGAGCCATTTAGGTAGCCCCCCTCCTTACCACCATCCTCCAATCCAGTTTGCCTCACCACGACAACCCTTCACCCCATCTTACGTAACATCTGACCCGTCCATTGGTCTGCCTACTAGACCCCTGGGTGGCAGTACTGATGTGCAGACACATCAGTCACGATCAGAGTCCCGTCCTGAGATCCCATATCGTCACCCCCCTCCTGTTGCCCGAGTACAGCCAGTCAACCGTGCAGAAATTTCTGAATCTGCTAGCTTGGCTGCACACTTGGCCAATCGCACACCTCAGCAGCAGAGTTTAGCTGAACAGCTGAAGGCTTTGTTAGCTGAGAGGTGAGAAAGATGTTATGTTTCAAGGTTACCATATGTGCATCTTAAATGACATTAATATTAGCGTGCACACACTACCACTAACTTTCACTTTACACTCTATTCTACACAAGTCATTAAGAATTAACACATTTCACTTTCATTAATTCAAATTTGGTTAATTTTTTCTGTCTTCCTATTTTCAACCTTTCCTTCCTTCTCTTCCTTTCCTTCTTTCTTTTGCCTTTTTGTTGTGGGGGAAAAATAATCCTTTATATGTGCAGTTGGAAGTTTGATTTTCATATTAAGATATTTATATTTAAGATGCATTTAAATTTGTTCTGCGATTATATGTGACTATGCATGAGGGGTAAATTAGATATTACCATAATTTCTCCTTTAAAACAATTTCCATTCAATTTAGGAAGTAATTTTGTTACTATAAAGATGCAATACCTTCTCTTTTTAAGATCAGGCAAACCAGTATTATCAGTTTAGTGTTCATCTTTAATTGATAAATGGTAAAATTTTGAAGAAAAGTCATTGCACCGTGTATAGTTGCTTCTTCATCCTCTCTTCCTGACCTGTTCTTTGCTCCTTTTTACTTTTTCCTCCTCTCTAAAAATGAGTTATTTGTGAATTGTTCCAGTCACAGTATTGTGACTTTATTGATGCCTAGAAATTTATTATAATACTCAGTTATTAAACAGTTTGTAAATGAGCAGGGATTAACTAGAAAAGTTTATGTAAAGATAATACAGTAAGACCTCACATAACGCAGCCGTTATGCTTCTGAAATTGGTGCTTTATGTAAGATATATATATGAAAAATAGGGTTAGGTACACAGCACATTGAAGAAAGACATTTAAATTGGTTTTAGGTACACAGCACCTCCGAGAAAGCTATACAATTTTTTGTGTGTTTAGTTTTCGATAATATAGCTCTTGATACCTTACACTGCAGATGTGGTTGCTTGTTAACCTAACATCACCTACTAGCACTATCACCACCTAACACTATCTATCATACCTAATATCACCCTCCATTATCATTTCTGACCAGTAAATTTTCACTTTGTAGTTGCTACAAGGCCTGGCCATGAACCGGGTTGCGGGGGTGTTGACCTCCACAACACCCTCCAGGTATACCACCTCCACAACCTCATTATCTATGACCACTTACCAGCACTATCACCACCTAACAGTGTCTATCATCACATTCAACCATCACCCAGGAGTGAAATTTTCCAAATGGGAACCAACCCAAATTCATTTTTTTTCTAACTTTAACCTAGTTAATTAAATACAGGCTGGAACCATGTTCTAATAATTTTGGGCTATAAATATGATTAACATTCTAATAAAAATACATATATATCTTCTTTCAATGCACCGGCCGTATTCCACTGAAGCCCAAAAAGAAAAACAAGTTTCTCTATAAATTTAGTAATGTATACAGAAGGGGTTACTTGGCCCTTGCTCCTGGCATTTTAGTCGCCTCTTACGACACGCATGGCTTACAGAGGAAGAATTCTGTTCCACTTCCCCATGGAGATAAGAGGAAATAAACAAGAAGAACTAGTAAGAAAAGAGAAGAAAACCCAGAGGGGGTGTGTGTATATATATATGCTTGTACATGCATGTGTAGTGTGACCTAAGTGTAAGTAGATTTAGCAAGATGTACCTGAAATCTTGTATGTTTATGAGACAGAAAAAAGACACTAGTAATCCTACCATCATCTAAAACAATTACAGGCTTCTGTTTTACACTCACTTGGCAGGACGGCTTTTACCTCCCTGGGCAGCTGCTGTCTACCAACCTACTACCTAGGAAAAATACATATATACATACATATATGCTGTACATGCATATACATACAAAGTAATGGAAATGAGATATGAAAGAGAGGGATAGGTAAATTACTTTTTTCTTAAGACTGCAAGAAGGCATTTTTTACTGTACCTCACAAGAGACTGAGGAAGAAACCTGAGGTACAGGCAGGAATAACACAGAATATACTCCAGTAGATCAAATAGTATTTTAGGGGAAGGAAGCATAGAGCAACTGTCAGGGAAGAGTAACTAGCGGGGTTCCACAAGGATCTAATAGGACCAGTACTGTTAATGGTTTGTGAATGACATTCCAAATGGGACTGAGCTGTATCTTTGTTGGCCAAAGATTAGAAACAGATGAGGATGAGGAAAGGCTGCAAATTGATCTGAACAGACTACAAGATTGGTCAGATCAATGGTTGCTTGAATTCAACCCCCAGCAAATGCAGTTATGAAGATTTGGAAAGGTGCCAGAAGACTGTACACAGAGTATAGGCTCTGGGGACAGAGGATGCAGACCTGAGTGAGAGAGTGAGGTAAAAATTGTGCCTAGCATATCACCAGAGGCTCTCATCAACTGAATAACCTCTGCAGCTAATGCTTGTCTGGCAAAAGTTAAGATTGGTCTTCAGGAATCTCAACAGTCATTCAGGGCCTTTTATATAACATTTGTCAGGCTCATCTTGTAGTATGCAGCACCAGCATGGAACCCTCATCTGAAAAAGCATGTTGAGAAACTGGAGAATGTGCAAAGGTATGCAACAAGGCTTACTCCAGATCTAAGAGCCATGAACTATTGAATCTACTGACATTGGAGTACAGAAAAACCAGGAAAGAAGTGATAACATACAAAATACTAAGACGAATTGATAAGGATAAGGTAGACAGGGATAAGCAGTTTGAGTCAGGAAACAGGTACTCTGGGGAAGTCAACAACACAGATTAGGTTAGGTAAGGTTTGTCAGTCTTAGTTACATGATGACCCACAGCTGGAGCTTTTGGTCATCTGATCGAGGCCTTCCACTGGCTTACCTGTCCACCCCTTTAAAAATTAAGTTTATTAGTTATCAGTGACACAGATAATAAGGCACAGGGATGTCAGGAAGTATTTCTTGAAGTCTCAGGGTGGTCACAAAGTGATGAGCCAAGTACCATACTTAGTTTTAAGAGCAGGTACAATAGGGCCAATGAGGCTAGGATGGAGTGCATCTGGCAAGCGGAAAGTTGAGGCGGGGCCAGTAGCTAAGACTCGACCCCAGCAACCACATATAGGCAAGTACATGCACACACCAATATTTTTTCAAAATACTGTGCCAAGTTCAGGTTTTCCAAGTGCTGCATTCTGACTTCTAGGGTAATAGTCCATAATTGAATAAATCTTTAAAATTATTGTTAACCTCTTGAGATAACAGTTGCTATGTTTTCAGTGATATACTTAATGCTTATCTGCATTCTAGGGAACCTTGCTCAATGCATTTTACATTTCAAATTTTTTTCAACATATTTGCAATGCATTAATCGTCTTCATGGTGGAATTTTTTTTTTTTTTTTTTTTTTTGTGGATACGACTCTTACAAATGTGAATATTAATGATCAACAAAGATAGTGGATTCTTACTGGTATTAAAAGTAGTCTAAGATGTACAGAGAGTAGTTAAAGCCTTTCTTGTTACATTTATAGGAAAAGTTGGAAATTCAATAACAGTACTCTTACTGTATAGTATTATTATTATAATCAAATAGAAGCGCTAAACCACAGGGGTTATACAGCTACTGTATAGTAGATAACAAACATATGGATTTATTAGGACTCTTAAAATTGTGGTAGCACTACTGCAGTATAGTACACTCAATTGAGATAACCACTAGCATGTTTTTGGATGGCTGACAAACACAGAGTTGTTACATGACCAGTAGCGCGTTGGCCTGGAGTTTTATGACTAATCGCGGGTTCAATCCCCTCCCTGGTATATTTTTTTATGGCCAATAACTGTCTAGGAAGGCCCACTCACACAGTATTTTCAGTTACTCGTATTGTGAACTTTCCCCAGATTATCTGAGCCTGAGATATTTTATTAAGGCATGCACATGTGAACCTGGGGATAGATAGGATATAAGGATGAGGACTCGCGTCTTGAATTTTGAAGCAGTTCTTCATCCAGTCAGTGTCAGCTGATGAGTTGTACAGGGAAGAACATCTATAAGAAGTGATAAGAGGTATATATTTTGTACATACTCTACAGTTTCACATTTCAATGGACATCGTGATAATAAGTTGTTTATTGTTCAAGGGTTATTGTTTAATGCTGGTGGAATGGTGTTAGCTATATTGTTATACACTGTATATATAACTGTTATACAGTCCCTTTGCTTAAAAACGATACTCTCAAAAATGATGCATTTCACTGGGAAATTGCTTGAGCATTCAAGGTAAAAAAAAATTATTGCATTTTAGTGTGCATCAGCCCCACAAACATGACTTGCACTCAAGGGGGAGAATCCAAGGTGCAAGGAGTTTCTTTCCTATATTTTTTTTGCGGAATGTTTTCAATATGACTTTTTCTGCTTGTTTCATGCTGTAAGTACTTCTGTTTCATACTGCACCTAGTACTCCTGAATACATACTAGTGATGATAGTTTGCACATAAAAGCTTCTAAGATATTGAGGGGAAAAGAGTTATGAAGAATGTGAGAACTAAGCCTCGTGTTATTGTAAGAACAAAGAATGAGAGAGAATATGATCATAACATACATCAGGTTACAGTGGTACTATATAGTCATATTTCAACATGAATTATAGTCAATACTGTGCAATAAACCTATATGGGTCATACAGTGTTTCTTGCATCATGATTGAATATGGTTATTTCAAAGAAAAAAAATAGTGCTATATGATGCAAATATATCAGTTAATATGGTAAGAGTTTTCTCTCGCCCTTAGTAGGCTACATTTGAAAAAAATATTTTTTATTTCTATTATTTTATTTGGAGCTTAATTTAACATTCAAGGATTTTTGGAAAGAAGTGTTACATAGGTACTGTGTGTTAAACATAAATACAGTACCTGTGGAATGGTGATAATCATCTTTGATTCAAGGAAGGGGATGGTAGATGGAATCCATTGGAACACACTAAACTTTTTTTAATATTCAGTGATTAGATAAAAATGCTTTGGCTGTTCTTCAACAACCACTGCTGAAGTTTTTATTATTTCTCACCATTATATATAATTTTGTATGTTTTGGTCATATTCATTTTCCAAGGCATTTGAAGATCAACCGAAATTTTTGGGTTCTTGTACCACCCCTCTAAATTTGATATTTTCTTAATACAAATGGTTTCAAGTTAAGGCCTCTACTTTTATGTTTGCTGTTTTTGGCTGCTTTTCACTGTAAATATGCTTACCATGGCAACTTTCAGACTTTTTTTATGCAACTTTCACACACTTTTTATTTTCTTTACTTGAATGGAAAGCATTTACGAGTGATGCACATAGCTGATAGTGACTATAGCATGCAAAACACTTCAGGTGTTACTGGGTCTATAGTGTGAAGGTGTGCAGGTAATAGTACTCTACTTGAAATATTTTGGGGAAACTATAATGCTGTTATTGCCTTGCTTCAGGTGTTGGAAAATATTGAGTTGACAAAAATTTTTTTTTAAGTTTTTGGTGGATTGTACTTTGTAATAATGATTAATTGTATGCTGAAACTTTTTAGTTTTTTAACAAATTAAATATAATGTAACTAAATAATCATCTTAAGATACTGGATTGTGAAAGGTTTATCTGCATTCATAATGACTGAATATTTATTGTTTTCCTGAAAGTCTTTGGTGCAGTCTTATGCATTATCACTTATTTTTTACCTCCAGAGAATTAGACAGTGATGGAAGCCAGCAAAGGAATGAAAGAGAGGCGAGCCCAAGCAAACGATCACCAACAAGTCTCATGGAAGATGTCAGACAAGCTGTTCTACAAGCTGATGTCTCTTGTAAGTTGACAGAAAATAACACTTTATTTTTTATTTTATTTTTTTGCAGCCAAAATTGTTGAACTATGATCATCCTATATATGGCTATGTCTTATTATTATGTAGTCACAGAGAAGCCCTGCACCTATAAGAGAGACAGCATCTGGGGAATGGGAGGTAATCAGGTTTGATCTAAGGGAAATTATTATTATTATTATTATAATCAAATAGAAGCGCTAAACCACAGGGGTTCCGATCTAAGGAAAAGAAGCTTCAAATCCTTGAATTTAGTGCCTTTCACAAGCATTAAGGAGCTTCCCTTGAGGCTTTGCCCTTCCTTGGGGGATATGTAAAGGGCCTAGCTTACTTCCATGACCTATTTTTTCCCCCTCTGGTTTTTTAAAATGTAAAGTAATCCAGTTCTATAGTGCCTCTGCATTTTATTAATTCTGTATTAACTGTGAATCATTACAGACATTGTGAAAGTCACTAAAACCTCTGTATTATCAAAGATTTTAAAGTGATTACTTTAATTAATGCTCAAAGTATAACTAATAATCAAAATCATATGATAGGATGATCATGATATGATTTCAAACATTATTTTTTTGATCATGTAGAATAATTTTTTGCATCATTTGAAGTAGAGTATTTATGTAATGATCTTGCTCTCCCATAGTCTGAAGATATTGCAACATACAACTACTGTATCATGATATGTAAAGTATTTCTTAAATACATTTTGAAAATTAGTTGATGATGATAAGACTTTTTTTTTTTGCAAGGTAATTCCCAAGTGACATAAGTTATATTGAATTATCATACTATGAATTTTTTAGTTTTAAGGGATGGAAAATTAAATTACATACTACTTTTCATGATAAAATCATTAGTATAAGATTGGATTATATGTATATAATGCTGTTTCCAAGCAAACATAGACCAAAATTTTAATCCAACAAATACTCTTTATTGTATTTGAAGTCTGAGGTTTCTAAGGGTTTCTTAGGGATGTGCTAAACCTGTAGGGGTCATGCAGTGTCTGGGGAATGGGGAAATAATGAGGTTTGATCTAAGGAAGATGAGGGTAAGCTCCAATTTCTCAGATCAAGAGCCCTTCACCAGCATTGTGGTATCCCCTGTGAAGGTATTCATGGATACAAGAGAAGGGATAGTTTATTATTTTTTTATTTTTTTTTTTTTTTATTAACACATCGGCCGATTCCCACCAAGGCAGGGTGGCCCGAAAAAGAAAAACTTTCATCATCATTCACTCCATCACTGTCTTGCCAGAAGGGTGCTTTACACTACAGTTATAAAACTGCAACATTAACACCCCTCCTTCAGAGTGCCGGCACTGTACTTCCCATCTCCAGAACTCAAGTCCGGCCTGCCGGTTTCCCTGAATCCCTTCATAAATGTTACTTTGCTCACACTCCAACAGCACGTCAAGTATTAAAAACCATATGCCTCCATTCACTCCTATCAAATACGCTCACACATGCTTGCTGGAAGTCCAAGCCCCTCGCACACAAAACTTCCTTTACCCCCTCCCTCCAACCTTTCCTAGGCCGACCCCTACCCCGCCTTCCCTCCACTACAGATTTATACACTCTCGAAGTCACTCTGTCTCGTTCCATTCTCTACATGTCCAAACCACCTCAACAACCCTCCTCAGCTCTCTGGACAATCGTTTTGGTAATCCCGCACCTCCTCCTAATTTCCAAACTCCGAATTCTCTGCATTATATTCACACCACACATTGACCTCAGACATGACATCTCCACTGCCTCCAGCCTTCTCCTCGTTGCAACATTCATCACCCATGCTTCACACCCATATAAGAGCGTTGGTATAACTATACTCTCATACATTCCCCTCTTTACTTCCATAGACAAGGTTCTTTGTCTCCACAGACTCCGAAGTGCTCCACTCACCCTTTTCCCCTCATCAATTCTATGATTCACCTCATCCTTCATAGACCCATCCGCCGACATGTCCACTCCCAAATATCTGAATACATTCACCTCCTCCATACTCTCTCCCTCCATAGTCATACAGTAATATATCCATAGTCATACAGCACATGGGGAATGTGAGATATCATGTGGATTGTTTTATTATTTTAGTAATATTAGTCACGATGGAGTTACCTTGTATGGTCAGTATTTATTGTGACAAGTTCTTGTATATGTACTAAAGAGTTTTATTCTTCTCCTTTTTAGCCTCTGTTCCCACACAACAATACTGGCAACACCGTATGTTTTGCTTGTTGCATGTCTCTTCTCTGCCTCTCTTTGTGATTATTTATTTATCATACTCCTTAGGTCATTATTTTTATTTTGCATTTATATTTTATTTTAAAAATTTAGTTGTGAAAAATTCTTGATTTTTGTGAAGGTGCACCATGAACGGCTTTTGCAGTTGCTTTGAGACAGTTTCTGAAAGCAACTGTTTTATTAAGAGATTTTGTTGTTTTTTGCATGAATTTTGCTTTGTGGATTTTACGTTTTTTCTGTAACGTAGATAATTAGATTATTCATCAATACTTGTAGTGTAGAGACGTACCTAATGCAATATCTGCATAATACTTATAATACGTCAATTTTGCATTAATGCTAAATAACACATTCAGTGTACTTTGCACAAGAAAATAAGTTCCAACCACTTGCTAGAAGTCACACACAGCGGTCAAGGTGCACACCAACACACGTCAATCAAGGGTTTTCTCTTCCAGTGGGCAAGAAGCCAGTAATCAGTGCACCTGTTCCTTTGTCGTCAACAGCACACGGGGTTGTTGGCCAGGGTCAGGTTGTACACCCAGTCAGCTCTCCTCAGCGATTACAGTCTGCATTTTATTCTCCTGTAAGTAAGGTGGTCATAGGAGACTATATTAATACTTAAGGAAGTAACAGCATGCTGTATTACTTTTGTAAGTAAGGGAATTATCAAATGTTGTATTACTTTTTACAAGGTGGCCATAGGATATATTACTTTCCTGTAAGTTAGGTGGCCATAGGATATATTACTTTCCTGTAAGCTAGGTGGCCATAGGATATATTACTTTCCTGTAAGCTAGGTGGCCATAGGATACTATATTAAGTAAGGTGGACATAGGATGCTATATTACTCTCCAGTAAGTGGTCATGCTAAATTACTTTCATTCTTCTTTCTTTCAACACGTCGGCCGTTTCCCACCGAGGCAGGGTGGCCCAAAAGGAAAAACGAAAGTTTCTCCTTTTACATTTAGTACTGTAATATATTCAGAAGAAGGGGTTACTAGCCCCTTGCTCCCGGCATTTTAGTCGCCTCTTACGACACGCATGGCTTACGGAAGAAGAATTCTGTTCCACTTCCCCATGGAGATAAGAGGAAATAAGAACAAAAACTAGTAAGAAAAATAGAAGAAAACCCAGAGGGGTGTGTATATATATATATGCTTGTACATGAATGTGTAGTATGACCTAAGTGTAAGTAGAAGTAACAAGATGTACCTGAAATCTTGCATGTTTATGAGACAGAAAAAAGACACCAGCTATCCTACCATCATGTAAAACAATTACAGGCTTTCGTTTTACACTCACTTGCCAGGACGGTAGTACCTCCCTGGGCGGTTGCTGTCTACCAACCTACTACCTAGGAATTACTTTCATATAAGTAGGTAAGTCATAATCTTCTGTATTATATTGACAAGACACATACATACTGTACAGCATGCTGTACTTAATTACTTTCTAAATAAGTTGGTGATAGTATGGTGTACAGTATTACTTTTTTGTAAGAAAGACATAATCTGCCATACATTGTTATTGAGACTTTGGGTACAGTACATTAATAAAAATTTCAATGGTCTTAAGGACACATAAGTGGACAAGAATCTTTCCTCTGTAAACCATGCGTGTCATAAGAGGCATCTAAAGTGCCGGGAGCAAGGAGCTAGTAACCACTTCTCCTGGATAAATTACTAAATGTAAAAAAAAAAAAAAAAAAAAAGGTGGGAGATGGCCAGTATGTTGAAAAAAAAGGTCCATTATGTTAATTTAACCTGGGATAACCCAATACAGACAGTCAGATAATGTGACTTATTTCTACTTAGCAGTTATAGTCTTCAGTATTGTTTCTTCTGTAAGTGTAGCAAGTAGTCAATATTCTACTCTGCTTTCAGTAGAATTTCCAGACATTACAGTGATGTTCCAGCTCATAGGGGTCATTTAAATTGTGATGTTTGCACTCTTCTAGTAAGACAGTGAATGAATAATGATGAATGTGTTTCCTTCTTTGGGCCTCTCTACTTTGGTGGGAAATAGGGGGTGTGAAAAAAAAAAAGGAAAGGGGGGGGCAATAGGAGACTACAAGTAGAAGCTGAAACTACATGTGTTCAAACAGTAATGTGAAAATAACTCATAAAACCAGTCCACTGAAAGTTAAAAGGTAGGCCTAAGAGCTCACCCCCTCGTTCTTTATAATGTGTTGAACATGAGTCATATATGTTACTATGTATATGATTATAATATTCTGGACTATTGTATGCTAAAATTATAATGAACATTAGAGTAATAGGAATCACTGTAAGGTTTTTCATTGTGGTAGTGTTTTTTTTCCCTCCCCCATCAAACCCCTTTAAACTTTGTAGGGTGGTCGAGAATCGATACGTGACAGCAGTGGTGGATCTCCAAGATTAGGCCGCAGTAGCATACATGCTAGTCCACTGAGTGGAGTTAGTGCCAATCCCTCAGGTGTGGTGCTGCTGAGCCAGAAGCCACTAGATTCTTCACTTCCAGCACATAAATTGGGACCAGGTAACCGAGAATTCCTATAAGGTAAAACAAAATATACATTCAGTATTAAGATAACTGGTTAATTATATTTACTTCTGCACAGAGAACATAAAGGTACAATACCATGACTGGTATATACATTTCTACATACATACATTCATTATATTGTATACTTACTCATTATGTAGCTTCCCGTGTTTCTCAGTCGTACTTTATCCTGTAAATATTTCCTTACCAATTTTCATGGGAAAAGTGGGTTAGAAATGTTTCTTCATAGCCATGCATGTTGTAGGTTACTAAAATGGCTGCAACAAGGAAATGGTTACTTTTTTCCCCTTGCATGTAATTACCATGGATGTATGGAGATGTTAAGATGTTAAAAAAAGAACTAATGGATTGCTATGAAAGGAAATTAAATGTTCTAACAGTTAGTGAAACGAAATAAAAAGGGATTGAGGAGAGAATGGAAAAAAGTTCAAGGTGGGTGTATCGAAAAGAATGAAAGTAATACCTCAGCATAATAACATGTAATACAGTACACATGGTGACCTATTTGTAACAGTTCCCCATGTGATGTGGGACAGAAATGCTCTTAGGTTGACTGCTGCACCACACGTCACCCTAAAAATGTACAGTACCAGGTATGTGGAGGCCCCGCCAGACCCCTACACGTAAGAAGAAAAAAAAAGCTCTTAATGAACTACAGTGGACCCCCGGTTATCGGCCATAATTCGTTTCAGAATGCTGTTCGAGTGCCGTTACCGAACGAATTTGTTCCCATAATGACAAATGTAAATTAGATTAGTCCGTTTAGACCCCCAAAAATATGCTTAGAAAAGCACTTACAAAAATATACTTACATAATTATTCTAGTTGGGAGCAGCATGAAATCCGGGGTCCACTGTATTTGGTCAGTTACTATAATGCTTTTTCTTCTAGAAACAATTTTATTGTATGGGATATGCCAGAATTATATAAATTTCTTTATATATATTGATTTCTGCATATATATTGCACTTAAAATCTGCCAGTGTTTTGGAGCGCAGAAGTAAAGTTAATTCATCTTGAGCTATCTTGCAAGCAAATGCAGATTGTCTTGCTGATATTTCTTGAAAGCATACACTTCCAAAATAATCCAGGCTTGTTAGAATTATTCATTTGGGGCTGTAATTGTTGTCTGCAATAATCTTGGCAAGCTCAGCAGAATAACTGCAACTGCATAATAAGCAGAAGCATTTTCAGTCTCATAATGATTTCTTTAATTTGCATTCAATACCCATAAAGATCATTTTCATCTTTTTCACGTTATTCACTTCAAGTGAAAAATACCAGTACTTTATTCACGACAAAAAAAATTTGTAGGATTGAGGAGATTGTCAGTGGCTTGAATCATAGAATTCTGCATGCAGCCGTCCTCTAGGGAATTGTCAAGAAGGAACAAGGTCAGTCATGGACATGTACACAGATACACATTCAGTTATAAGGAAGAGCTGAATTTGTTTAGTTTCATTTATTGTTTTGTCTTGGCATACTTTTCCCTCTTTTCCTTACCCTACTTCGTTGTGTTCTAATATCAGTATTTCCTATATATTTGTGGTACTCTTGTAATAGAATTCCTTATAAATTTCTTTGTGGTATTCTTTGCAGCAGTATTCCCTACACATTTCCTTGTGTTCGTGCATCAACATTCCCTGTGCATTTTGCATAGTCCTTCATAGTACAGACAACTAGCAGATACATAGTCAAATTTTCATTCAGAATTCATGAACACTGCTTTGTTAGTAGTGATATTTTATTACAATTAATAAAAATGAAGTGGTAGGGGCATCCAGCAGACACTTGTGAATGAATTAGAAAAGAGTGAAGACAAATGGATTTTGGTGTTCGATGTACTATATACAGTGGACCCCGAGTAACGAACAAAATTCATTCCAGAAGCCTGCTCAAGTGCCATTACCGAACGAATTTACTCCCTTAAGAAATAATGTCAAGTAGGTTAGTCCATTTCAGACCCCCAAAAATACACTTACAAAAGCACTTACAATATTATACTTACATACTTGTACGATTTCCGGGGTGTTCGTTACTCAGGGGTCCACTGTATATTGAAGTCCTGAAAGTGGGAAGTCGCATGGGTGGAGATGTTGCAGTCTGGAGCATCGTCTTAATTGTGATGTTTGTGCACTTCAGGCTAAAGAGCTATTGAATAAATGATGGTGAATGTGTGTAGTTTTTAGGGTTACCCTATCTTCATGGAAAATAGCCAATGTGGGATTTTTTTTTATATAGTCGTACAACCTACATATATCTTTATTCTACTGCTGTATTGCAGATGTGGAGATTCCAAACAATAATTTACTTAAATATAAGATATTTAACACTCATTCATTCTGCTTCAAATTTAAGTTTTGATCATACACTAAATGGCTGTACATCAGCACAGTATCTTAGTGAAAGGATAGTTAGTTTTATGGATACCTTTTAGAATAATTAGCTCAATTCTTCACAGTAGAGACATAATAACTTTAACAAAATGTAAGCACAATTTATATATTAGTTTTATTATTTAATGCCATGCTTGACATTTCTAGATTTGTCTAATTATAGATATGATTATAATTATAATTGTTTTCTTTATATAATTATTTGCTGTTTAATTTATTTACACATTCACTTATTGTCCAGTAAAACCCAGAAGCCTCTTGTGCATTTGTTTTGTTTTGATTTATACAAGCTTGACCTTAAAGATGGTGGCGCTGGTTGACAACCTCGGCACTTATGTACCACATAACCAGTAGTGACCCAGCTCAATATGCCAGGTGTAGATGGCAGCAGTGGTGACTTAAGCAGCGGGCCTGCATCCTTAGGGTCAGGGGATGAGGGCTCGGGCGCATCTTTAGGGTCCCAGAGTTCCCTCTCCCTAACTCAACCTCCTACTGAGAGGACCAAACGGTCACACATGTGGCAGACCGCACCCGTGGTTGACTGGACCAAGGAGCAGGTAGTGTAACCATGGGGAGCATTCCTGACACTCTTAGGTTCATTCTCAGGTTCATGCTTAAATAGTTTCTTCATTTGACGCAGCTGGCACGAATCAGCGTAACCATCACAATATACCATAGTGTTGCTGGCTTTGTGTGCATCTTTTAAAATGCAACTTGCCCCCCTCAAAAAAATGCCAATTTGGACTTAACATAATGTCAGAATGTTGCAATATTAATTGAAATAACTTTTCAGTCTTCATAAACTTTATATAATAATATATACAACCAGCCTTTCCATTACACTCAGTATAACACTTTGGTAGTTGAGCTGACCTGTGATTATAACAACTAATACAGTATTTAAATTATTCACAAAATATGTGCTAAACCCACATTGGTCATTCAGCGCTGCTGTATATAAAACAGAGTACCATAAAGCCCCTTAATGGATGTGAAGGGCTGGAGCAAAGCATAATCTTTTGTGCATCTTCTTCTTGATGTTATTGAACTAGTTACTTTTAATACTAATTCTTTTAATGCATTTACAAGCAAGTAAGAAGGTGACCTGTAGCATTTAATTTTGTCGGTAGACTTCTGAGTGTCATGAATACATCTCATTGGTTATTGGCATGGTAGTGTAACCTTTTATATTGCTACTTCACAATTCATTTGCTAAGTTATGCTTTAGTTATATTTATTTTGGTAATTAAGGTAAGTTTATTTGAGCTTACCCTTAATCCAATTTAGTTTTCTGCATCCCACCTTTGCTAACAGGATGATGAATGCTTGGTGTTAGTATATACAAAAACTGTACTGATATTAATTTCCTAACTTATATGGCCTGCATGAACTAGTTCATACAAAACTAATGTTTCTCTATATATTTTTGCTTATAATTGATGAATTTCCATGCATTTTTTTACTTTCAATGGTAAAAATCTAGTTTACAGACTAGTATTTATAGCGGAAATTTCATACCAGTGTTTCACACCATGTTTTATTTTGGTTAATGGTATGGGCAGGAATATTACACACACACACACACACACACACACACACACACACACACACACACACACACACACACACACACACATCACTAATCTGCACTTTATCTTCTTCAAGAAACCCTGCCAAAAGAGGACAGAATTTAGATGAAGTTGGAAATTTGCACTACATGTATTAAACTAGAGTATAATACTCATGGGGAATGTGAGGGCTAGGTTTGATCTAAGGAAGGGGAGAATAGCCCCAGTTTTTTAGATGAACCCTTCCTGCCATCAAGGCCTCTCCCTTTGCTTGGTTGGTGACACTAATAACATGGTGAACAGAGCACAAGAGTGAATTACTGTTGAAATATGCTATTCAGACTATCAACATATTGCTTATACAGTGGTACCCAGTTTCGAACAGCTCCCAACTCAAACAATTATGTAAGTGTATTCTTGTAAGTGTATTTTTGGGGGTCTGAAACGGACTAATCTAATTTACATAATTCCTTATGGGAACAAATTCGTTCAGTAACGGCACTCGAACAGCCTTCTGGAACAAATTATGACCGAAACTCGGGGTACCACTGTATTAATATTTCTTCCATTACCCATTTTAATTTTAATTATTTTCATTATTACACCTGCCAGTAATGTAAAAAATATATTTTCACATGTGATTTAATGTTTTATAATATAAACTTGTGGGTTTGGTAGTGTCTCAATTACACACTGGTACTTATTCTGCATAATTCAAGTAAAGAAAACTGTGCCTATATGAAGAAAAAAAAAAGCTGTTACATTAATTCTCTGGTTTATTTCAAGTAGTTTAAGTACAAATTTAGTTGTAAATAACATTACTAAAAATTTGATTAACATACAATAAATATGATACTCTTTGGGAATCACATTGTAGAATGAATCATTCCCTCCTCTCCAACCAGAAATAGACATAAGGTGAGAAATGTGGGTAGAAAACTTCAGCATAAATTATAAAGTCTCATAAACTAGACCTCTTTCCTTTCAAAAGCTTGTAAAATAAGTTTGTTGCATGTCAAGTCTACAGCACAGTATCTTCAAACTACATTTTGTCAGTGTCAATATTTTTTAATGTTTTCTCAGCTTGAGAAATGATGTTCATTACCATTTAACTTCACTTTCAATACTTTAATACCTTATCAATTAATACAATGCTTGGTATATGTGGATACTTAGGAAACTACTGCATCTCAGTTTTATAAACCTCGGGTGTTTTAAGTCACATTCTTACAGAACGGAATGATTGAATGCTATCGTCTTTCAGTGCACCCTTTTTTTTTGTATACCAAGAGTATCAAGTACAGTTCACCTTTAATTGCATTGTCCTGTTGCACACCTGTTACTCCTTGCAATGATCTGTGCATTGTTAAACAGTGAAAGCAATAATGAAAGAAATGCAGGATTGTTTTATTTTGTACGTATTATTCTTTTTTCGCATATCTTTATTTCACAGAAGTTTAAAAATTTTATTGGTTTGCATTGATTTGATAGGTTTGCTCTTATATTCACAGATGATTTTACAAATTATTTAAGATAATAGACTTATTTGTGTGAATTCTTGCAGGTGAGTCAGTGGCTGGTAGTACAAGGTTTAGAGAGTTGCGTCGGACGCTTCCAAGATATTGGCATGACCGGCCCAAGACTACTTAATTTAGATGTACGAGACCTTAAGTCATTAGGGCTACCAGCCGAAGATAAAAGCAAGCTTAAGAGGAAGGTATGTACTTGGATCTATTTATTTCTTGAATAATCTTTAATCTCATAAGATCTATTGAAATTTTAGACCACTTGGCTATTGGTTTATTTTAGTGAAGCATGCAACAAATTCTGCAGCCTGTCTGTATCTCTTATGATAGGGAAGTACAGTATTCCCATGCATATAATGTTCATGGGGAAGTGCTCAACCTGTAAAGGTTATACATAGTGCTTGGAAAATGGGAAGTAATCAGGTTTGATCAAAAGAACAGGACAGTATTTCTAGTTCCTCAGATTAGGAATCTTTCACCAGTATCAAGGCAGCCCTTTGAAAAAACATACATGCATTAATATCCTTTGATTAAATGGTCTCTTCTTGTCACACTTCCTGCTGCTCTTCCTCTTCACTCTTTCCCTTCCCTCAATCCTCACCCTACCCTTTTTGCTTCAGCCTATTTCCTTCTACCCTCTTCCTCCTCAATCAACTCTTGTGTCTGCTTCCTTTTCATCTTCCTCCCTTCCTGTGAGTGTGCCCTGATGCTTGTTAAAATACTTTGGATTCAAGAATTTGAAACTTATCTCCAATTCCTTCGATCAAACCTGATTACCTATCATTCCCCAGGTACTACATCTCAGTGGTGCAATACCTGTGTAGTATATATTATGCACCATTCCTCTGTATATCACACAAGTGTCACATGACTTCTCTTTTGAACCGCGCATGGCTAGGCCGTAGGTGTCGGTTAGATTCCGACCAGAACCAAAGGCAGATAGATGTGTGATAAAGACCAGGCTTCATTATTGTTCTTACAACAGCCTCATCTACTGGTGTCATTGCTATCTCATTCTCCCAAAAGAACCCCTAAGAGAAATGGTGGCAGCAGTGGCCACCATTTGTCTTAGGGGTTCTTTTAGGAAGAGCGAGGTAGCAATAACACCAGTAGATGAGGCTGTTGTAATATACTGTAAGGACAATAATGAAGCCTGGCCTTTATCACACATCTGCCCTTGGGTCTGGTCAGAATCTAACAGACACCTACAGCTTAGCCATGCGCAGTTCAAAAGGGACATCACATGACAATTGTCATGTACAGAGGGATGGTACATATAAGGTATTGGCACATATACTACACAAGTATTGTTCCACTGACATATTCCCCTGCACCTCCCTACCCTATCCCTATAAATTTAGCTCTTCTCCATTAAAATAATCATCTTTCCCTCTCCTCCCAAGTAACTTTTCATATCTGAGTAATCAGATTCCAACTTAATGGTCCAAAAATAACAAAAAAGGCACAATACCGTGACTGGAACAATACACACACAACCCGCACATATAAAAGAGAGGAGCTTACGACGACGTTTCGGTCCGACTTGGACCATTTACAAAGTCACACTAACACAAAGGACAGGAAGAAGGGGGTATTTATAGGCAGGCAGACAGGGGAGGGCACAAGAAAGTGGTGGAGGGGTAATAATGGAGGTAGTAGTAGTAGTGGAGTCAGTCATATTCTGCTAACACTGTCTACCCTACGTCCAACTTTCACAGTCGCTGTCTGGTTGACTCCTCCCTTATACACAACTTTCCCTGTATGAATCTTAGTCCTGGCTTTGTCTCTGTAGATGCTTTCCTCTCCCATTACATTGTTAAATGCTCCAAACTTCAGAACACCCGTGACTTAACCTGATTCCTTCCCCTTCTATCTCTTCCCCCTTCTCCTCTTTCTCCTCTGGGTTTTCTTTCTTTTCTTTTGCCTTGTATTTGTCCTTTATTTTATTTTCATTTTTTCCCCCTCTGTGTTCTTGTCCTTACCCTATGCGGGCCACCAGCTTCATTGCAGTGCTCCTTTCCTAGAATATGACCGACTCCACTACTACTACTACCTCCATTATTACCCCTCCACCACTTTCTTGTGCCCTGTCTGCCTGCCTATAAATACCCCTTCTTCCTGTCCTTTGTGTTAGTGTGACTTTGTAAATGGTCCAAGTCGGACCGAAACGTCGTCGTAAGCTCCTCTTCTTTTATATGTGCGGGTTGTGTGTGTATTAATGTTCCAAACTTGCATTGCTGATCTGTAGTTATAACTATTAAAAGAATTCAAATTATTCATCATTTTTTTTTTTATTTATACTTTATGCATGTAGAGCAGTCACAATTTTGGTCAAGAACTACAGATTCAGTATTTAAGATTTTCTCTTGTTTGAAATAAAAAATTTTGCCTCGGGTACTGTTTTACCAAATAGTTTTTTATTCACATTTCGAAAGTTTGTGTTTTTTTTTTTTTATATATAGTTTGGTTAAAAAGTTTACCTCCACTGCTGCTGTCCATGTACAGTGGTACCCCGAGATTCGGCCACCTCCCAACTCGAACAATTTTTGTAAGTGTATTTTTGGGGGTATGAAACAGACTAATCTAATTTACATTATTCCTTATGGGAACAAATTTGTTTGGTAAGGGCACTTGAACAGCCTTCTGGATCGATTTATGGCCGAAACTCAGGGTTCCACTGTACTGTGCATGTCCTTGGGTGATGCACACGGCAGCAGCAGCTCATGCTACACCCTCTTACAATTATCCCCATCACTACATGGGTACATTAACCCTCACCAAAGGGAGTGGTGAGCATATGTAAATTCTTTTAGTTATACAATGTGAGAGGGTGGGAATGAATAAGATAAGAGACAGTTCAGTTGCTGCCTTCACATCTTTACTGCAGTATGCTGTGTTGTATCTGCTCTGTTTAATAATGTGTATATATCACTGCCTCAGTGGGAGACAATCAGTATGTTAAAAAAAAAAAAAAAAAAAAATGAGCCAAATAATATTTAATACTATTAGGTGAAAAGGGACTACACTGGGTAAACATTTTGTTAAAATAAATTAAAATATTATGGTTCAGGAATGCATTAAATATTGGAAGAGAGACCTATTGTATTTTTTTTTTTTTCACAAAAACATATGATCTTGAAAATATTAATATAGAATAGAATAGTATTTTGATATGTCTCATTTTACAGGTAAAAGAACTTAGATTAGCTGTCGAAAAGGAACGCAAACAAGCTGAGAAAGAGAAGAAAGAGAGAGAAAAGTTACAGAAAAAAGCAGAAAAGCTAGCAGAAAAGGCAGAGAAAAAGAAAAAATAGTTTTATACACATACAGTATGTCAATACACAATCTCAGAGGGAATGTTATGACCCACACTGCTTGATGCAGTGTGCTAGTTCCTTCTGTACATAACATTACCTTATGAAACAGTCTTGAAAGTACAATACAGATATAGTTTGTTTCCGTATCCCATTAATTGAAATGTACAGACTCCCCTCCCTCTGTTTTTTGGGGGAGGGGGGTCAAGAGGGAGGGATTGGGGAGGGGGGTTAACAATAGATTTTTAGTCTTCCGTTTCTTGAGATCACAACTCATTATCGTAAGTATGATCTAGTGGTGCATTAACTCTTCCAAATCTTTAAAGTGCAATAACTTTTTTATGTAGGATTGAGGTGGTCTCAATTTCTAGATAAAACAAAGTTAATTGTGTGTATGAAGGATGGCCACTGAGATTATTCTTTCCCAGTGTTTATATATGTTTTCTTAATTTGAAGGAGATTGGCAATGTAGCTAAAAGTCTGTCAAAAGTAGCAAGAGTTTGCATATTTTTTAAATAAATTTGGCCAGCATGAGGGAAGTGTTCTTTGTTGGTAGTGACAGATGAACTTGAAAAATCATATTCAAGGGAAATTGCTGAACCCAAAAGAGTTACTGTGCCTGGTGAATGGGAAGTGGTAAAGTTGGACTTGAGGGAAGGGTAGTTCTAATTCCTTCAATCAAGAGCTTTTCATCAACATCAAGGCACTTAACCATGAAAGGTTAAAACCCCTAGCCAACTTAACATAATAGCAAATGATGCCTGAGGGTGATCACTTTCAGAGGACTGCTTGAAAGGAGCCATTGTGAGTGGCATTTGATTTTTCACGACTTTTAGCACATACGGATTTATATTTTTTCTTATTACCTATTGACTTACATTTCCCACCAGTCATCTGTTGTCTATCTTTCTGGGTTAGACATTCAGACTGACTTCTATTTGTAACTTTCATCATTTCTAGTTTTATATAACACAGTTTGATTTTTAAACTACATCATTTTATTTTATTGCATTTACATTCAAATTAATTGCAACCTTTTTATACCTGTTATTGTTTACTCTCAATTTATTAATTTCCAGCAAAGGAAAACTAAATACCTTTGTCATTAAATTGTTTAAAAGAGCAGATAGGTCTACCAAATATGAAAGACATAGTGACTGTCTGTACTTACGATGTATATGTGATTTGTGTTTTCACGAAAACCTTTGGTGTACATGTTAATTTACATTGAACTGTAAGTCTATTTTAAAGACTGATCTATTTGTTATAGACATTAAAAACAAAAAACTTGTATGCTGTACATGGTACCTCATGTAATAGATTATATTTTACTTTCTACTGTTCAGTGACCAGCTACTTATTACATATCCTTCAATACTTCCATCCCATACTAGTTCAATACAGTGAAATCGACCATGTTATATTTTAGCTAATTTCCTTTGCCTCCTAAGGAACCAAAATCTTACCTAGTAGAATAAATCTCACCATATTGTATATGAAATTTACCCTTGTGTATGTCTATGTACAAGTAATGCAAAAACATTTCATATTGTAATTGCATTCTGCCTAAAAGGTCTTGACAGACCTAATGAATGTATATGTTGCCAAATGTCTTCTTTACATTCTCATTGCTGGCCAAAGTTCGGTAACATTTTTTTGTTTATTGTGTAGCATAAAAAAAATCAGATTATAACGGTAACGTGCATGTGCACTGCCATCTGAGCCAAGCTCGTAACCTCGAACAGTATCCTAAAATCTGGGTGGTGACTTTTCAGCCAAGGTGGTGTTAACTAGTCTGGGACCCGAGCAAATATATATACTATACGGAAGTTGTTACACGGCAATTGTGGTGACCTCATTTTGTGTGAACTAGTGAAGCACAGTGCATTAAGACATGCTTTAATAGACAAAAAAAAAAAAATACTGTGAAGGTATGTAGTGCTAATGTAACGGGATGCCAAATTTGAAAAATAGTGGGGGGTTATACATCTGATGTATTAATACAGTACTGTATTTAAGCATTTGGAAACTGGTAGCTAATGGTCTACTTTCCATACATTGAAATTTTTTTTATTTTGCAATACTGATAATTAAACATTTATAATTTAAACAAATTCATTTTTTACAAAATATTTTGGAATTTAAAATTTTTTATTCAGCATTTTGAAGATCTATAAAGTATTGTTTGCACTCACAATCTCTCATGTATGAATTTACTATTTTTATTTCACATGAATGGGAATAAATCAGAATACTGAAAATTGTTTTTAAGGCAGGTAATTGCATGAGACAGACAAATGTATATACCGGATACACTGTTGAAACCATCATGTCTGTATATTTATCTGTGCTTTTGTATAATAAAGTATTTAAAGATATTTTCTTATTTGTTTCTTTCGGCCTATATTTGATAAGTCCCACCCTCAATTCATCCTGCTCGTCATTACATTCATTGAAGAGTGCTAAACTTCCCATGGAAAGGTAGTTCAGCTCTAAGGAGAGATTAGGTCCAATTCCTTGGATCAAGAGCCACTCACCTGGGGGTAAGGGTGCCCTGCCACTCAGAATTCTGACTCAAAAGACTTCATACAACTGTTTTCCTATAAATTTATGTCTTCTAAATTCAGGGGGTAGGTTATCGTCCTAGATGTTCTGTGAAACTAAATACAAAATAAATTTTGCACATACATACAGTAGTGCCCCACTTTATGGCATTCCACTAATACGGACATTTCAAATTATGACCAAAACTTGCTATATGGCTCCCCCCCCCCACCTGACTTTCTAATACAGTCACCCCACACCACCTAATTTGTTTACATTCTCTGTGCACACATTTCTTCATTATGTCTGGAAACTTTCCAAAATTTTAAGTGTTTTAAAAGTTATTTCATATTTTATATATACTCTGATAATTATACTTATGTGTACCAATATACCTGGAGAGGGTTCAGGGGTCAACGCCCCCGCTGCTCAGTCTGTGACCAGGCCTAATGGTGGATCAGGGCCTGATCAACCAGGCTGTTACTGTTGGCCGCACACAAACTGATGTACGAGCCACAGCCTGGCTGGTCAGGTACTGACTTTAGGTGCTTGTACCTAAGTAAACTTACACACAGTGCTGGCATGCAGGTACACATTAAAATCACCAAGAGTGTCTTAATAGTCTTGAAGATACCATAATAATAATATTGATAATAATAAAACACAACAATAATCACTCTGAGGCGCATTAAATGTCATATACATATTACGTTAACGTAAACATTTTCATTAATCTATGAATTTTTTTTTCAAAATTATATAACACACACACTACGTACGTAACATATAAACATGATAAATACACCCCACAGAAGAATAAATTAACATAAATATGATACATTTCTCCAGTCATCTTGTCGGAAAGAATAACGTTTTCTCTAGTTCAACACCAAATAAAATGTGTACACAATAGTACTACTGGGGGCAACTGTAGAAAATTATTCCTTTTGTATGCCTTCACTCAAGAGTGTCTTTCCTTCCAAAAATGGTGTTACATGAGTATCGGAGTGTTCCATTGAGCCAGAAAAATGTTGAATAACTGAATCTATTCACATGGGTTCCATCAATAAAAACATTTGATAACGGAACTCTACAAATAAAGAAGCCCATGAATTTGTAGGAACTACATATTGTACTAAATTTATTGATTATTAACACTGTTTTCCCCTTTCTTCACCCCTATCCTAGCTTCTAAATTGTACAAAAACACCATGCCAGTCTCACCCCCCCCCACACTATCCTTTCATTTTTTTTACCCACATCATTACTTCTCCAATACCCTAATATGCTTACCCTGTCGTCCCTTGCTAACAGTCCTTCCTGCCTTTCATACACTGAACCTGACACTGGTTTGCCTCATCAACTGAACCCCACCATCCAGCCAGTGATTTTTTCCCCTTATCACCTCTCCCTTTCCCTCCCTTCCATCTCTTTCATCTTGGAAATATTTATATTGTTTTATGAGAAACCCATGATGTACCCCAGAACCCAGCATCATACAAGGCTAATATATTCATTAAGACTAATCATAATGGAAAATAACTAAAAATTATGAAATTATGAAAAATAAGTTATAAAAAATAACAAAAAAATAATAGAAAACTAAAAATTTGGAAAAATAACCATAAATTATGAGAAATAACTAATCATTACCAAAAAAAATACAGTGGTACCCCGGTTTACGATATTTTTTCATTCCAGAATGCTGTTCAAGTGCCATTACCAAACGAATTTATCTCCTTAAGAAAAGTTGTAAAATAGACTAGTCCTTTTAGACCCCCAAAATTACACTTACAAAAGCATTTAAAAAAATAAACTTACATAAAAGGGTGAGTTTGGGGACCATCGTAAACCGGGGTACCACTGTAACTACTTGAACTGTTTTTGATGCTACTTAAGAATATACACTTAAAAACAAAGAGAGACAGTTTTAGCATGATACAAGGCTGTTTCTCTTGTCTGATTCTTCCGTCTCGGGTGCCTTTTACAGCACATTTATTTTATAAAAAGTTATAACCTTCCATGAAAGCTGTATATACTGGAAATTTTCATGTTTGTAGGGAGCAATTGATCCAACAAACACTGTCATCATGACCATTTTCCATTTTGAGAGAAAGTTTTTTTCGACCCAAAAAATCCCAGAACTATATATAGTTCAGCGTTTGTCATTTTCGGCCGGATTTTCAAAATTCCTTAAAATCACACCAGGGGTACCATTTTATATGCTGATTAAGAATATACACTTAAAAATGTAGAATCGGATCATTTTAGCATCATACTAGGCCCTCCTTTCCTGCTAATGCCTAAAAAAGGAAGCAAATGTTTTCATGATAAAAAATAATTGGGTGTGAAGCATGGGTGATGTTGCAACGAGGAGAAGGCTGGAGGCAGTGGAGATGTCATGTCTGAGGTCAATGTGTGGTGTGAATATAATGCAGAGAATTCGGAGTTTGGAAATTAGGAGGAGGTGCGGGATTACCAAAACTATTATCCAGAGAGCTGAGGAGGGGTTGTTGAGGTGGTTCGGACATGTAGAGAGAATGGAACGAGACAGAATGACTTCGAGAGAGTATAAATCTGTAGTGGAGGGAAGGCGGGGTAGGGGTCGGCCTAGGAAAGGTTGGAGGGAGGGGGTAAAGAAGATTTTGTGTGCGAGGGGCTTGGACTTCCAGCAAGCATATGCGAGCGTATTTGATAGGAGTGAATGGAGACAAATGGTTTTTAATACTTGACGTGCTGTTGGAGTGTGAGCAAAGTAACATTTATAAAGGGATTCAGGGAAACCGGCAGGCCGGACTTGAGTCCTGGAGATGGGAAGTACAGTGTCTGCACTCTGAAGGAGGGGTGTTAATGTTGCAGTTTTATAACTGTAGTGTAAAGCACCCCTCTGACAAGACAGTGATGGAGTGAATGATGATGAAAGTTTTTCTTTTTCGGGCCACCCTACCTTGGTGGGAATCAGCCGATGTGTTAATAAAAAAAAAAAAATCTTTATTTCTTCAAGTACATGTACAAGGTACACAGGCCTAGCCGACATCATAGAAAGCCGCTTGTTGTGCAGAGCATTTTGGGCAAATTAGGTCAGTTTTGTCCCAGGATGCGACCCACACCAGTCTACTAACACCCAGGTACCCATTTCACTGATGGGGAACATAGACAACCAGTGTAAAGAAACATGTCCAATGTTTCTACCCTAGCTGGGAATCGAACTCGGACACTCACCGTGTGAAGCGAAAGCTTTAGCCACCAGGCCCCGTGGCCTGGTGGCTAAATCACAAAAAAATAATGAAAAATTACGAAAAATAAGAAAATTATAAAAAGTAACCATAAATTATGAAAAATAACTAAACATTACCAAAAAAAAAATCACTCATGTGAACTATTTTTTATGCTACTTTTGAATATGAACTTAGAAACGAAAAGAGACCGTTTTAGCATGATACAAGGCTGTTTCCTCTCATCTGAGGTGCCTTTTGCGGCACATTTATCTTTTAAAAACTCTCATAACCTTCCATGAAAGCTCTATATACCAGATTTTTTCATGTTTGTAGGGATCAAGTGATCCAACAGTGTCATCATGACCATTTTCCAAAATTTCTTAAACTTCACAGTTCATACAGATTTGCAATGTCCATGTGAAAACCACTTCATAAGCTGATCCTCTAGTCTAAGCTGTAGCTAACACTCCAATCAACAGTGTCCACTTGCCCTTGTAAAGCTTATGTCAACATTAAAATGTCAGCCTATGGCAGCTTCAACACTTTCATTCTTAACACTTCTCCCTCTCTTATATAAATATCCCATCTTACCTGGGTAGTGTTGAATGAACGAAACAAGTTTGTTCTTATTTTTGTCAGTATTATGACGATTCATTCGTCTTCTCTGGTCTGACAGTGTTTGACCTTGAACAATCCCAATACTAATTTTTTTTTACCATCTCCAGTTATAAATTGAAGACTTGTGTGGGCGATCAGAGTGGCCATTCCATGAATGACTGACTCCATCTTGACAACCACCACTATCTCAGCTCACACTGAGGTCCATAGTTCAATCCTCAGTATGGGTGGAAACATTGGGTGTGTGTTTGCTTAAAACACCTGCTATCCGAGTTCACCTAGCAGTAAACAGGTACCTGGGTGTTAGTCGACTGGTGTGGGTCACATCCTGGGGACAAAATTAACCTAATTTGCCCCAAATGCTCTGCATAACAAGGGGCTTTCTATATACAGTGGTACCTCGAGTTACGATGGTCCCCAAAATCGCCCTTTTATGTAAGTTTATTTTTTTAAATGCTTTTGTAAGTATATTTTTGGGGTGTAAAAGGACTAGTCTATTTTACATTATTCCTTATGGGGATAAATTCGTTTGGTAATGGGACTTGAACAGCATTCTCGAACGAAAAAATATCGTAACTCGAGGTACCACTGTACGTAGTATGCTACTGATGTCAGCTATGATCTGTATACATTATACATGTATTTGTGGAAATTAAGAGTATTATTATGCCATTTAGTATAATATCCTCTTTTCTCAAGCCTATTATGATAGGCTTGGATGTGTTCATAGAAAACACCTTAGATGTACTGAATTTTTACTCCCAAATAGTGCAATGAAATATCCAAAGAGAAAAAAGCTACTTTTGGATGTAGATAAGAAAAAAATGCATAAGAAGAGCTAACAACAGGAGTCTTGAAAGAATGGAAGAATGGTATGTGGAGTGTCACAAGGATCTGTGCTCATCTAGTAACTGTTTCTAATTTACAAGACTCAGCACGAATAAACAAAAATTACCTTGGCAGGAGTTGACCAATGAGGTAAAAATTAAAAATGTAAAGAAAGTTTTTTTTTTTTTTTTTTTTTTGGGGGGGGGGAGGGGGATTAATAAAAGTTCAGCCACAATGGTTAATAAAAGTTCCACCTCAATGATTAATAAACATTCCACAATGATGGTCCCTCAAGAGAGGCTTCTTGCTACTGGTGGGCTTTCAAGCCAAGGAATTGAACTGGTCCTCCACTTTCTTAGTTCAAACCTGATTGCTACCCATTACCCAGGTGCGGTATGACCCCTATGGGTTTGGTGCTACTTTCCCTCTACATATAACAATAATCAACCATGATGGTTAACATTCAACTAGGATGGTTAACTATTTCACATTCAGAAGAGAAGCTCTCAACCCACTGAGGTCATACAGTGCCTGGGGAATGAGAGGCCATCAGGATTGAGGCCAGGAATTATATCTACAACTTTTTTTGAATCAAAAGAGTCTCACCAGTATCAAGAAACCTCCCTTTAAGGGAACATTAAGATCAAGGTCACTCCAATCCTTCACAGATCTAGGTAAGTTGGTTGGTAGGGGGAAGGTAGTGTACTCACCTCTGTGTGTGTGAGGGAAGGAGAGTCTGCCTCCTAGCAGTGAGAGCTCCTCATGTAGGAGACTTCCTGTTGGAAGTTCACAACAACTACCCTGGCACACATCTTGACCCACACACTATTTGCATTGGTGTTGCCTTCACCTTGCCACCCGCTCTCGTTGAACACTGGTGTATTTACGGCAGTGAATTGGCAGATACAATTCGGGTACCATTGTCTTGTGTGCCATAGATCCAAGGGAAAGATTGCAAGGCATGAAGAAGTTAATAATACCATTAAGAGGAGCCTCACAACAGCAATAAGGTTGCCACCTGAACAATGTAGATCTAATGGTAACCAAAAGCGTTCAGATGCCATCACCCTTCAAGCCTGGACAGATGGTAAGCAGGTGGTATGGGTTTACACATGTGTGTCCACATTTTCAGATCCCTATCTCCAATACACCAGGGAGGAAGGAGGGGCAGCTGCCAGCTTCAGGGAGTCCCAAAAGTCTAGAAAATACAGTGAACTTGCCCATTATTACATGTTCCCATAGGCTCCGAGACCCTTGGCCCGTGGGGAGTGTATCAAAGTTCCTTAAAGAGCTAGGCAAAAAACTCAGTAACCAGGGATACCAGGGTGGCTAGTTTTCTATTTCAGCAACACAGCACTGCAGTTCAGAGGGGTAATGCCTGCTGTATCCTGGGTAAGCGCCCCACCCGAGGAGCTGCGCACTCAGCTCACACACTAAGGTCCGGGGCTCGATTCTCCTCCGGTACGGCTGGAAAACATTAGGGACGTGTTTCCATAAGACACCTGCTGTCCCTGTCTACCCATCAGTTTAAAATGGGTACCTGGGAGTTAGTTAGTCGACTGGTGTGTATATGAGAGAGAGAATGAGCATCTTTCATGTAGATATACCGTTGTGTGCATCTTTCAGTATATATAGACAAAGTGTCATAAACATCAATGACAGTGGTGTATGTTTTAGTATATACACATATATGTATTAGTGCATATACACAGGTAGGTGTGTGTGTGTGTGTATCTCAGTATATATACACCTCTCTTGGGGATTACATTCCATTTATCGCATCCAGGTGGATTACATTTTATAATCCTCTTTAGTCTAATTGTCATCTCGAAGGGGAGGAGGGAATAATGAGTGCTCTTGATCCGATGAAAACCAGCTGGTTAATGGGGGGGGGTTAAAACCTATCGACTTACACGACGTCATTAAAGCTGCATGTCTCCTGTTCACCATCAGTCAAGTATACTTTAATCCCTTGTATGCTCAGAGATATACATCTCTTGACGTATATATTGATTAGCTATGCTAGTCTAATATAATCCAACAAACACTAAATATCATGGTTTATTTCAACCAATTTGTTTCCAGAGTAAGATTAGATACAATACTAATAAAATTTAAATTTCATTGTCAAATGTCGAAGCTAAAATGTTCTTAGGAGCGATAGACCTATAAGTGTCATTCATGGTGTTAATATATTTTTTAAACGAATGTATCACCTCGAGTGTTATTTAGGGACTTTTCAATGTCACAGAAAATAAACGTTCTTAGGAGAAAACATATTCCTCCCCGGTGCTAATATATTAGATATCGCTTGAAAACTAGTTTTAAAACTTGTGTTGAAAACCTGTGTACGAAATGATCTTCGTGACTGAATATGTATTCCTCTACATGTGAGCCAGGTCCCAGGGAAAGGTCTCTGTCATATGACTAAAAGCTCCACCGTGTCATTACATAACACCCACGACAGGAAACCGATGAACCAGGGAAAGGTCTCGGTCATGTGACTAAAAGCTCCACTGAGTGGGTCATCAGATTACATCCACGTCAAGAGAAATTTTCAAATTTCTGATGACAAAGAGAATAACACCATGATGTAAGCGACTCTCTCACACGCTCTTTCTCTCTCATTGGTGTCGTCACACTGCCTGCTGGTGTTCTGGTCGCCCTGACAACAGGTGTAGGCGATGAGTGGGAAAAAGTGTTTAGAGGAAAGCAACATGGTGTTGTCTAGCACTTACATAATTCCCGTCTCCCCTCACCTTCTCCCTCCCTCTCTCTCTCTCTATCTCCATATTCATGAAATATCTCTCTAAAGCGCGCGCGCACTCCCCACAGTGGAACTAGTAGCAACCAGCGAAGAGGCGGGGCCAGGAGCTGCGAATCGACTCCTGCAACACAGATGGGTGAGTGCACACACCACCTCCGTCTTTATATAAGAACATGGCATGTTCTTATATAAAGCAGCAGGCCTGTTGGCCCATACTAGGCAGGTCCTTCACAATCCGTCCCACTAACAGAATATTTGCTCAACCCAATTTTCAATGCTATCCAATAAATATACAGTCAAGCAAGCTAGGGTTAAGTTAATTTAGATTAGATCAAGGCTAAGTTAAATAACCTTTAAAAAAAAAACACATTTTAACCACAAATAGGCAAATTAGAACCGGCCGCGACACGTCTAGGAACGAGGTAGCCGAGAAAGACTACGAAACGTTCATATTTGAACGTTTACCGACCTGGATGCATGACTGAGCTGTAGGCTCGGACAGAGAATCAAGCCTCCACCACTTGTGTCTTTACAAGGGGGTGTAGCAAATAATAATAATAATCGGGTAATCCTCGAACAAAACATTATGCCCTCGCTTTTCCAGTGCAGCGCTACACTGAATCACGCTACCTCACTCTGTTAAGTAAAAGGACACAAATGCAACTAATGTGACATTTTATTGTGGCAACGTTTCGCTCTCCAGGAGCCTAGCACACTGAGTGAAGACACCCAAGCCTACCAGACCACAGTGTGGCGCTACACTTGTTTCGATATGGAGTGAAACTCAGGAGAAGGTATCGGTCACATGACCAAAAGCTGCACTAATACCTTTACTGACAAACCATCACCACCTGTGGAGTCGTTATTATTAACGAGGAAGCCCTAAATCCGTAGTGGTCATAAAGCGCCTGGGAAATGGGAAGCAATCAACTCTGATCCGAAGAGAGGGAGTGTAAGTTCAACTCCTTTGATCATTGAGCCTTGCCCAGCTCATCGAGGACACCCCTCTCCCCTCTTGAAGAATTATCTTCACTAAATGATACCCGAGGCTCTTGTGATACCAGGTGATTCACTGTAATAGCTCGGACAGTGTGAGTAAAGATAACGTTATGACACCAATTAAGATGGATTAACAAGTATAGAAAGATATCTCACCACTTTTATGATCTAGAAAATACTTGATTACAATTACACTGGTTTATTGTTCGTCAGAAAACAGAATAAGTGTTTCCCAGCATCTGCTAGCCTACCCAGCTAGGCTTTTCACTCCCCACCCCATTAAACACACACAGTTTTATATATATATATATATATATATATATATATATATATATATATATATATATATATATATATGCAGAGGCGCTCAGATATATATCGTGCCGAATAGGTAAAATTTGCTATTTTAGCTTAAATAGCAACGCTCTTCTTGCCGAATAAAGCAAGCGAAAAATTCGATATGCAATAATTTCGCAAAAATCATTCTGAACCTAACGAAAAAATATATTTACTTGTATTTGTTTATTATTAAATTATTGTAAAGTTATCTAAAATATATTTAGTTGGATTAGGCTAAATTAAATTGCGCTTATTATAATAAGGTTAGGTAAGTTTTCTAAGGTTCTCTTGGTACAAAATTATTAATTTTTACATTAACATAAATGAAAAGAATCTTTTTAAATGTAAGAGAGAATTTTTTAGAAAGGACTTAATTTTAAATGAGTTCTTGCTAAATGACAAGTTTTACCTGTTCGGCACATCACACACACACACACACATATATATATATATATATATATATATATATATATATATATATATATATATATATATATATATATATATATATATATATATATATATATATATATATTATATATATATATATATATATATATATATATATATATATATATATATATATATATATATATTATATATATATATTATATATATATATATATATATATATATGTATATATATGACCTAATATGTTTATGCACTATCATCATTAACAGTTAGGTTAGGTAAGGTTCGTCAGAAACAGGACAAGTGTTTCCTGACGCGGGTCTTAGTCAAATGATGACCCGCCGTTGGAGCTTTTGGTCATCTGACCGAGGCCTTCCGCTGGCTTACTCCTCCACCAGTATTCTGATACCAGACATTAAACACAATTAAAAATTAAGACTTTACTTAGGCTATAGTTACGTAACATGGAAAAAATGCATTTTTCTTGAGGGCACTGATATTATGGGCCTATAAAATGTACATTATATTTTTGACAACCCAATAAAGCCCCCCACCCAAAAAAAAAAAAAAAAAAAAGCGACATTTCCACTGCTACTGGATCTCGATAAATTATGCAAATCCATTAATAATCTAAACCACCGCCGCTCCCACCACCACTGTGGTAACCAAAACCAGAGTTATTAAGAAAGTAACTTTGACAAGTCCTCAAAGGCAAAGGGCCCTACACCGAGTTAAAAAGTTTGCAAATTTCAAAACTAGATTGCAATATCGTCACAAAGGAAAGTTATCCACACCCCAGTGACTTGCCAGACTTTCTGGGTCTCCAGGAAGAAAAAATAGAATACCCGGGGAAAAATGAATAGAGGAGCAACTTAAGTAAAATAGTTGGAGAACAGGTATGGTGATAGCGACTGCATATGTATATAAAGACATACGCACAGTTCAAAACATTTACTGATGAAACGTTTTGCCAATAGAACTGAGATGCTACTTGTGGAGAAACGTTACCTCAACGTCTTCAACTGTGCATGCGTTTATCTGCGTGGAGGGAGGATAATAGAATACCCGAAGGGAAAACGAATAAAAGGGAGAGGCAACTAACGGAAAATAAATACAAAGTGGGACAACGAATAAGAGAGGAGCAAGGAGCATTTGACTTGT
Organism: Cherax destructor; assembly: GCA_009830355.1. Lineage (NCBI taxonomy): Eukaryota > Metazoa > Arthropoda > Malacostraca > Decapoda > Parastacidae > Cherax > Cherax destructor. The sequence goes on along the minus strand of WNWK01001257.1, from coordinate 204,070 downwards.
GATTAATAGATGGAGGCTGGAGCTTCCATCTGTTCTTGTGATAAATAACCTACACGGGTTAACGTATAATATAAATAATATATAACTATGCTGGGAGGAAGTCAGTTGGATTTACAAAGAACTCCATGCATAACTTGCACACGAAAAACACTCCCTATGAAAGCAAAAGACTCGGCAGACGATGTAACATCCCCCCAATGAAAAGCAGGGGTGTTAGTTTGATATCTTTATTATGCACCCCATACCCATCCTGTGGGCGGTAGTCAAAAGATTACAGAGGTACATAATGGGTCCAGGGACTGGACCCCAAAGTTATGATAGCTGAGCAAGTTACAAAGGTAATGAACTAACAAGCTACAAAGATAATGAACTCACAAGTTACAAAGGTAATGAAACATGTAAGTAAATTTACTTACTTACGTTTATACATGGTTACAATCATGAACAAATTATAACGCAATGAACACTTCACTAGTCTACACCCAGTCACAACTGTAATGAGTTCTTGGTGCAAATTTTATTGTTGGGTCACACATACACACTTACATATACACATACACACACACACATACACACACATATATACATACACACACACGCACACACAACAGGCCCAGCCTTCAATCGACATGTGCACAGGACAAAAAGGCAATCAACACGCGCACACACACACACACACACACACACACACACACACACACACACACACACACACACACACACACACACATACACACGTAGCAATGCTTTATTTACAGGGAGCAAAGTCAGGGTATTTTTCCAGAATGGTCTGTAATATACCACTGTGGATAAAATACTTTGACATATCTTGAACATTTCTGAGTGAGTTGTCTCTGAATTCATTAATTTTGTCGCACTCCAGTACATAATGACGCAGGGTGTGACAATAATCCAACTGACAAAGTTTACATTTTGTTTGGTCTGCATCTGGTGGTTGTGATTTAACCTGCCAAAGATACTTGTAACCCAGCCGGAGGCGGGCGGTAGTGAGACATCCAAGAGTCTGCTTATTTTGTTGGATGCACCATAGACATGATAGAATGATGATAGATGGACTGACTGGTGTCAATCTCCCTGAGTCTTAAGTCAATAAAATTCAGTTCTAGTTCTTTTCGTATTATTGTTCTCAAACTGCTAACTGACAAGCCAAGATTGTAATCTACCCCTCTTTGAAAGCATAAAACTTAGCCAATTTATCAGTTCTATCATGCATCTGAAGACCAATGTGAGATGGAATCCACAGCATGTGCACTCTGACTCTACTATCCACAATCCTACCATACCTGTGCCTGGCTTCTGACACGAGCATGCTACAAGTTATACTTGATGAGTTGAGAGCATTTATGGATGACAGAGAATCAGTTACAATTAGAGAGTCAACCTTAGATACATGGACGCATTTGAGTGCAAGGAGTATGGCAAACAGTTCTGTCTGAAGGGTAGAGGCCCAGTTATTGATGCGTGCTCCAATTTCTTTAAGAGAGCCATCACTCTGTATGACAACAGCAGCACTACCAGCTGCACCAGTGGATTGGTGAACTGAACCATCAACGTAAATAATTTGTGAGAGAGTGTGCTGTTTGGCTAAATTATCAATACAGCTTAAGGCATCATGTTTGGCTTCAAGGCGAAGCTTTGGTTGTGATTTAAGAAATAGTTTGGGGGGAAATGGTGGGATGGTAGTTTGGAATGGGGTAATATTCCATGGAGCGGAGAAGTGCCGCTGTTGCCTTACTTGCCACAGATCATGTATCTGATTCATGCGGAGGTCGGTTCCAGTTTTTTCGATCCATCTGGAGGGATGTTCACCAGTGCTGAGGAAAGTTTGGAGGGCTTCTGTGCAGGGGTTTGAATGGGCTTGCCTGAACATATTAACCCCAATTAGGATATTTCTTTCAGTAACACGATCTCTGATGCTTGGAATATCAAGTTCTTTCTGCATATTTAAAATTTTGGCAGTACGAGGGCATCCTAAAATGATCCTCATTGCTTCGTTCTGCAGTTTTTCCAGCCCTCCAAGCTTCCAGTCAGACACAAGAGCAAGTAGTGGCGCAGCATAATCAACTAATGATCTAATATAAGCAAGATACATCATTTTCACAATTTTAACATTAGCACCATACCTGGGGTGAAACCCTGCCACAACTCTAAGTGCTCTCAACCTTTCTTTGTATTGACGACAAAGTCTCGTTACAACAGGTCCAAGTAGTGGGACCTCAAAGCCTAGATACCTGTATCTGTTTACATATTCTAGAAGAGACCCATCATGCAACTGGATCTGGCGAACAGTGCCTCTCTGTCGAGGAGGACGCCTATTGAGTATTTTGTTTTATCAGTAGAGATTATCAACCCTAGGTCCTGACACGAGGCTAGTACATGGTTAAGGATGTTTTGAGTGTTGGAGAATCCGGTGGTGTGAATCATTATATCATCAGCAAAACTGATCATATAATGATGGGGCTGGCTAGGCATAGCATTAAGTAAGGCATTAATTAGAATATTGAATAGAGTGGGACTGAGCACACCTCCCTGTGGGGTTCCTAATTCAAAGTCTTTAGTTATACTTCTATGCCCCTGGAACAACACAGAAGACTTTCTGTTGGACAGGTAGCCCTTAATCCAGCGGAGAAGCCATCCTCCAACATCCATTCTGGCAAGTTCACTGATGATTACATGTCGGTTGGCAACATCAAAAGCAGATTTAAGGTCAAGGAAGGTAGTGTATGAGCTATCAGTGTGCAGAGTGAGAAAGGTAGCTAAACATTGGTGCACACTCCTTCCATGCATGAAACCATGCAATCGGGGGACAAAATTTTTTTGATTCTGTACATGAGACGATTCAGAATCATCCTCTCAAATGTTTTACATAAGCAGCTAGTAAGAGATATTGGGCGAAATGAATTTTGTTGATTGGGCTTAGGAATGGGAATGATCAGGCTGTTGGTCCAAGATTTAGGAGCTCCCCAGTTACATAGCTCATGTTGTATAATTCGAGTAAAGGATTGCCTGGTACTCGACACAGCAATCTTAGTATATTGTAGGTAATACCATCCTCACCAGGCGACGTGGAGTTGCCTTTAGTTAGTGCTGCATCAAGTTCAAAGTCAGTGAAAGGAATGTTACAGTCATCTTCCTTGCTGAGCATAAAACAAACAAGTCTCTCCCTAGCATCATATTTGTCATTTAATTTCGCCTGTGTGGTACTGGGAAGATTTTCATAGCTTGATGTAACAGCCCAAGCACTGACTAGCTCATTCGCCCTATGTAAGGGATGAGGGTGCGCAATCTGACCGGTTTTGTTACCCTTAATTCTATTTATGTCCCTCCATGCTCGGCTAAGTGGGGTGTGAGCATTGAGACCATTGACAAATTTTTCCCAGTCAGTTTGCCGCAGCTCTGTCATACGCTCTCTGGCAGCAGCAAGGGCAGTTTGAAAGAGTCTCAGCATTCCAGGGGTACGATGATTTCTATAGGCTAGGCCTATTCTGCGTACCAGGGCGAGCAGGGGTGCCACTGGCACGTTGAGAGGCAACACAATAAGTGTCAGGGGCCCAAGACTGTTCAACTGCCTCCCAGCATACATCAGGGGGATTACCAATAGACCCCTGGCTGTCTTCAAGCAGGCACTGGACAGGCACCTAAAGTCGGTACCTGACCAGCCAGGCTGTGGTTCGTACGTTGGACTGCGTGCGGCCAGCAGTAACAGCCTGGTTGATCAGGCTCTGATCCAACATGAGGCCTGGTCACAGACCGGGCCGCAGGGGCGTTGACCCCTGGAACTCTCTCCAGGTAAACTACAGGTATTTTCAAGAGCAGGTACGATAGGGTCCACGAGGCTAAGGAGTGAATCTGAAGAGTGGCAAGAGGCAGGACCAAGAGCTGAGAATCAACACCTTGCAACCACAAATAGGTGAATACACACACAAGTCATCTACCTGCCGTGTAACGTGACAGCAGGGAATCAGCTTGTAGTTAAATCATATGTGAAAGAGTAGAGAGGTATTTGCTGGCTCATTGCTGTATGGTGTTCGAAGTAGCAATTCAAGATTCTTCTATACAGTGACGCGTGCATTAAAGCGCAACTTCCAATACTACAGAACAAAGAGATGGCAAATACATCACATGACACGACAGTTAGATGACCTGACGCCTTAACCTGATCTTCGCCAGTGATATGCTTTCTCTACATATATACACCGCGGTTTATCATTCTCTTGTATCACTGAAGGGCCAAGTGAACCTAGGTCCCAGAACGGAAACGTATCCAATAAAGATTTCCTATACACTTGTGTCCTTGTAACTAGTGAATTCATTACCATTGTACCTTGTTCAGCTATCAAAACTTTGGGGCCCAGTCTCTGGACCCTATATATACCTCTGTAATCTGCAAATACCTTTGTAACTTGTCATGATTGTGACCATCTGAGTTCATTACCTTTGTAACTTGCTCAGCTATCAAACTTTGAGGTCCAGTCCCTGGACCCATTATGTACCTCTGTAATCTTTTGACTACCGCCCACAGGATGGGTATGGGGTGCATAATAAAGATATCAAACTAACTAAACAACTTGTGTCCTTTCATCCAACATAAGAAAGGAGGACCACTGCAGCAGGCCTACCGGCCTTAATACACGATAGTCCGTAATCTACATACAAGTAGATAGTTCTCAGCAGATAGCCTCGGTGTGGGCTTCCAAGTCCTCTGCTATCTTCTGTCTTCCCCATGCACTTCCAGGACGCCACCCGCAGAAATCGATCAACACCCAGATACTAAATGAAGAGGTATAAACACATGGGATTTATGCTCTCTATTGTAGATGCTTCTTTAGATGCAGACACCTCACTTATACATTGCCTCATGTACTGTGTGTGTGGTGGGGGTGCATATGCGAGTCTTGCCTGTGTGGGAGGTATTGAAGAAGATAGTGGATAAAATCGAAAGACTTTCCTCTTGCTGGATAGGTAGTGAAAACCAGGGAGGTTCCAGTCTGAATGGGGCTGAGAAAAGTGGATGGGAGGCATTCAGTCCTTTTAAACAGGATCACAGGATCGAGTACCTGAAGGAATGAGATTAATAATCTCCTAAACAAGATTTGAACCTTCTTAATCTCTCTCTCAAGGTTTAGAAAATACGTATTGAGAAAAATGTTTATTGTGACTTGAGTTTATTCGTGGCCTCGTTTTTCGCGTGTCGAACTCCCTTAAAAATTGAACTTTCTTCCCCTCCCCCCCCCAAAAAAAAAAAAAAAATAGATATATTTTTCATTAAGAATTATATAAAATCATTTATTTTTGAACCAAACCTAACTTAGAATCCTTACCTAACCTAACTTAAACATTTTTTTTAGCTAAATTCGGCTATGTATGCAGCGCCTGTGGGGGGAATGTGGAAGGTATTCAGGCTTAATTCAGGGAACCGGAGCACAGATCCAATTCCCTAGATCAAGAGCCCCTTACCAACATCAAGGAACCTTCCTTGAGGGGCACTGAACGTGGGATGATTATATTTAAGGAAAGCGCTAAACGCGTAGGAGACTGAGTTTGAACTAATAAGGATGGCAAAGACACGACACAAAATGCAATACTATAGTATAAATAGTCAGGCTGAGAGAGAGAGAGAGAGAGAGAGAGAGAGACTAGGTTAATCACAAAATCAAACACCATTACTGGAAGCTCTTGGGTAAAGGAGATAGGTAGGAGGAAAGACTAGGATGGATAGGATAGGTAGGAGAATGGGACAATGGGGTCACTTTACCCCTCACACCGCTATAATTACACAGGGTTCTATATCTTCCGGCCACCGTGTAAAGGAGGGTAATGGGTCTTCATACAATGGAAGTCGATCCTTTTAGCAGTTAGACAATGGAGTTTGATCTTCAATGGTGACAGCCATTAAAACTTCTGTCATCTATACCCAAAAATAAAGAAAAAGACAAGTGCAGTGGAACCATTTCTATTTTATATCAGGAAATTGAAAATTATTATATTCACTAGGATGCGCTAATATCCTAGAGGGTCATACAGTACCTGGGGAATAATAATAATAATTTATTTCTACATGTACAATGTATACAGGCCTATATGACATCAATGACATGCTACTACAGTTACCCGGTTACGATGGCCCAAACTCCCTTATGAAGTTTATTTTAAATGCTTTGTAAGTGTAATTTGGGGTCTAAAAGACTAGTCTATTTACAACATTTCTTAAGGAGATAAATTCGTTTGTAATCACTTGAACAGCATTCTGGAATGAAAATATCGAAACCGGGTACCACTGTATATAGAAAGCCCCTGGTTATGCTGAGCATTTCGGGCAAACTAGGTCAATTTTGTCCCCAGGATGCGACCCACGTTTACTCCATGGAAGGGAAGCTCCAATTCCTTGCATTACGAGATCTTCAATATTAAGGCACTCACCTTGTAGGTAAGTGCTAGCCTATCCTGTCAGACGAGGAAGGGGGGAGAGTTAAGACCCTTTGTTTCATGTTTCAGTATAGAACTCGAAACAGCTCATAACGAAGCGTAAGTCCGACCATCTCCACTTGTGGCCTGGAAGGAGAGTCGAGTCCTATTGCCCGCCAACACAAAGTGGAAGCGAACACTCTTGTATGACGATGAATCTATGAAAGACGAACTAAAAGCATAACGTTCAGTCGGATACAATTTAGAACCATCTGTTGTGTAGGGAGTTGTTGCTGATATTTTTATACTGTGCAGGATGGAGTCGAAGTTTTAATAAACTAGACTTTGTTACCGCTTTACAGCTGCCCTTCTATACGTCCAGTATTTACTAGACCGTAGAACGTTTAGACAATGAATACATTCAGACACAAAAATAAAAATTTATTGAGAGTAGTAACTCGGAGAGTTAATGAGTCCAATGATGTAATGATTTACTTCCATTAAGATCCTTTGGGCCTTCCTAAGGACGACATCCATTGTAGTCGACTAACCGCACGAGACAACCTACCATATCTCATCAAAAAAACATGTCCCCTCTCATTTTCTATCTAACCCTATCTTATGATAAGAAACACGTGAAATACTTGCGTATCTATACTGCCGACAATAGTTATTTTTATTTTCGTCAATAAAGAATCCTAAGAGTTACACATGTCTTAACCTGACATTGTATATCACACATGACACCCTGTCTTTTTCAGCATTATAAGGTTCATAACTAAAGTTTATTTAGGTACAGAAGACTTCTGATACAAACCTTGTTCTTGAAGTAAACATTAAATCAGATTAAAAAACAATCCCTTGCACTGATGGCGAACTGAGCAACAATATTATAGCTGGAACAATTCACCAACACTAAACAAAACCCGCATATATAAAAAAAAAGAGGAGCTTACGACGACATTTCGGTCCGACTTGGACCATTTACAAAGTCACACAATTTACAAAGTCACACTAATTGTGTATTGTTCCAGTCACGGTATTGTGCCTTTTTTGTTATTTAATTCACCAACAACCCGCACTTAGGAGTGCAAACTTATGACAAGATTTTGGTACGGCCTAGTCCAGTATCAAGTCACAACTGTGGTAAAAACAACCAGAGAAGACCTAAAGACAATGCGGTAAGAGGGCGGGAAAAGGGGAGAGTGTAGTAGTAGAATTTGTATTGGTAGTAGTAATAGCAGAGTTTGTAGTGGTAGTAGTAATAGCAGAGTTTGTAGTGGTAGTAGTAATAGAGTTTGTAGTGGTAGTAGTAATAGCAGAGTTTGTAGTGGTAGAATGTAGAATGTGTAGTGGTGGTTGTAGTAGAATTTGTAGTGGTAATAGTAGAATTTGTAGTGGTAATAGTAGAATTTGTAGTGGTAGTAGTAGAATTTGTAGTAGTAGTAGTGGTAGGAGTAGAATTAACAGTAGTATTAGTAAAGGTAGCAGCAGTGACAGTAATTAAGTAACAGAAGTTGTATTAGTTGTAAAAGTATAGAAGTGAAACTGAAAACAAAAGTCTGAATCCCAATTTACCAAAACAACAAAAGTTCAAGTCATCTATTGTCTGGAGGCAACAAGAGTCAAAACCATCATCTTGTGGTGAGTGAGGGGAAGACATTTGGACTCTCTTGGGTGGAGTTGGATCCTCTTACACACTCCACAACCTCACTGACAGGGCCGGGATGGATGCGATTATGATGCTTGGGTAAACACACCGGTCGCAGAGATCACCTGTATTGATTCAACGAGGAGGAACGAAGAAGGGGAGGAGAGAAGAAGTGTGACTCTCTCCACTGGCATTCTTATCCCATTTCCTCTCCTGCTTCTCTTATTCCTCACCCTCCTTATTCTGATTATCATTATTCTCTTGTTCTGACTGATCCTCCAGCTGTTTGACTAACGATTAGGGGCCAGGGATAAAAAAACTCAATCCTTGTAGGTACAATTAGTTAATTTGGATGTGATATTTGTAATTAAAACAGTGTGACATGTCTTTTATGTTTGTACTAACAGAGATAACTATGTTCGTGTTAACCCGTTTCTTTGATTGACTTTCCTAAATAATATACCGCGTTTCGCGTTTAATAAAACTATGCTATCTAAAACAAACAAAAGTATCATTGTCGTAATGGTATACAATAACATGCGTCTAATTTTATACTAGTAAATGTAATGATACTTGTATGACATAGCAACTAAATAGAATCTTGGTACAGAGGATATGTTCTACAACCAATTTGCTAACTTTTGGCCCAATTCTTGGCAATAACTTCTTTACACTAGTGGATCCCGCCTATGACGATTTTAACTGTTGCGCCTTGCCTATGTATATAAGCGTTCATCTTGCTGCCTCTGCTGATAAAATGGCTATAATATTAACCATAATTTTTAAAGGGGTGGACCGGTAAGCCAGCAGAAGGCCTCGGTCAGATGACCAGAAGCTGTGGGTCATCATATGACACACTCGTCAGGAAACTCTTGTCCTGTTTCCTGACAAACATTATACCTACCTACCTGCCTCTGCTTCAGATTCATCAAGACCAAGGTACTGACCGCCTTCTCCAAGGCTGTGAGGGACTGATTACCTATCATCTATTATCCGGTTTATAATCTGTACGGAATTGAAAAAGCCACTGGCTGGCGTAACGTTTTTAAAAATAAAGATACCCTAGGTGTGGTACATGTGAGCAATTCATAAATATAAGCGTTTCATAGTCCTAGTGTTTGTTTACGTGCCGGTATCAGTTACCAACCAACGTTTATACCACACTGGCTATTCCCTGCTGCAACTATGACTAATTTAATGTCATATAGAACAAAAAGAACATCGTGACTAGAATACACAGGAGAAAGAAACTTATGACGACGTTTCTGTCCGACCGAAACGTCGTCATAAGTTCCTCCTATGTGCGGGTCATTTGTGTAATTTAATGTCACATTCCAGAAGGCTTTACAAGGCAACTGAAATAACTCGGAGTGAATTAATTTGATTCCACAAACCTTTATCGTAATTCGTCGTAAGTCAGTGTACACAAGAGAGCAAATTTACTCGAAAGCTGAAATATCCCTACCATTTATGTCGTGGTTGTCTACAAGCCCCCGGATGCAACGTCCCAACAATTCCAGGAACAGCTTCTGAAAATTGACCACTGTCTGGAAAATCTTCCAGCTCCTGCCCCCAACATCTTGCTACTGGGGGATTTCAACCTCAGGCACCTAAAATGGAGGAACATTGCAAACAATGTGGTAGCAGAGATAACACCAGGAGGTAGCTCAGATGAAAATTCACACATGCATGAACTTTTAAATCTCTGCAACAAATTCACCTTAAACCAGCAAATAGTGGAGCCCACAAGATTAGAGAATACGCTGGACCTCATCTTCACCAACAATGATGATCTGATACGAAATGTCATCATATCAAAAACAATATACTCAGATCACAACATAATAGAGGTCCAGACATGCATGCGGGGAGCCCCAGATCAACAAAATGTGATCAGCCGTGAGGGAGCTTTCTCCAAATTCAACTTCAATAACAAAACATAAGGTGGGACCAAGTAAACCAAGTCTTAAATGATATAAACTGGGAAGATTGCCTAAGCATCACGGATCCCAACATATGTCTAGAACAAATTAACTCTGTGGTACTTGAGGTTTGCTCAAGGCAAATTCCCTTAAGGAAAAGGAGGAGAAGATGCAAACTAGAAAGAGAGAGGCGCTCCCTATACAGGCGAAGGCACAGAATAACGGAGCGGCTACAGGAGGTCAATATCTCTGAAATACGTAGGGAGACACTAGTCAGAGAAATGGCAAACATCGAATTAAAACTAAAGGAATCTTATAGGAATCAAGAGACACGGGAAGAACTAAGAGCCATAAATGAAATTGAAAGAAACCCTAAGTATTTCTTTTCCTATGCAAAATCAAAGTCGAGAACAACAACCAGTATTGGGCCCCTACTTAAACCGCATGGGTCCTACACAGATGACAGCAAGGAAATGAGTGAGTTACTTAAATCCCAGTATGACTCAGTCTTTAGCGAGCCACTAACCAGACTGAAAATCGAAAACCTAAATGATTTTTTTATGAGAGTGCCACAGAACTTGACAGACGCATGCCTTTCTGACATCATCACTACGCCAAATGACTTTGAAAAGGCAATAAATGACATGCCCATGCACTCCGCTCCAGGCCCAGACTCATGGAACTCCGTGTTCATCAAGAACTGCAAGAAGCCCCTATCACATGCTTTTAACATCCTATGGAGAGGGAGCATGGACACTGGGATCGTCCCGCAGCTACTAAAAACAACAGACATAGCCCCGCTCCACAAAGGGGCAGTAAAGCAATAGCAAAGAACTACAGACCAATTGCGCTAACGTCCCATATCATAAAAATCTTTGAAAGGGTTCTAAGAAGCAAGATCGCCACCCATCTTGATACCCATCAATTGCACAACCCAGGACAGCATGGGTTTAAAGCAGGCCGCTCCTGTCTGTCCCAACTACTGGACCACTACGACAAGGTCCTGGATGCTCTAGAAGATAAACAGAATGCAGATGTTATATACACAGATTTTTCAAAAGCCTTTGACAAGTGTGACCATGGTGTAATAGCACACAAAATGCGTGATAAAGGCATAACAGGAAAAGTTGGTAGATGGATCTATAATTTCCTAACACGTAGAACACAAAGAGTAGTAGTCAACAGAGTAAAGTCTGAGGCAGCTACTGTGAAAAGCTCTGTTCCACAAGGCACAGTACTTGCTCCCATCCTATTCCTCATCCTCATATCAGACATTGACAGGGATATAAGCCACAGTGCTGTGTCTTCCTTTGCAGATGACACCGAATCTGTATGACAGTGTCCACCGTTGAAGACACTGCAAGACTCCAAGCAGACATAAACCAAATCTTTAAATGGGCTGCAGAAAACAATATGAAGTTCAATGATGAGAAATTTCAATTACTCAGATACGGAAAACGTGAAGAAATTAAAATCTCATCGGAGTACAAAACTAATTCCAACCACACAATAGAGCGAAAAACTAATGTCAAAGACCTGGGAGTGATCATGTCAGAGGATCTCACCTTCAAGGACCATAACAATGTAGCAATTGCATCTGCTCGAAAAATGACAGGATGGATAATGAGAACCTTCAAAACCAGGGATGCCAAGCCCATGTTGACACTTTACAGATCGCTTGTTCTATCTAGGCTGGAATATTGCTGCACACTAACTGCATCTTTCAAGGCGGGTGAAATTGCTGACCTTGAAAATGTGCAGAGAACCTTCACCGCACGCATAAGTGCGATAAACCACCTCAACTACTGGGAACGCTTGAAGTTCCTAAACCTGTACTCTCTAAAAACGCAGGCGGGAGAGATACATTATTATATACACGTGGAAAATTCTCGAGGGCTTAGTACCAAACTTGCACACAAAAATCACTCCGTACGAAAGCAAAGACTCGGCAGGCGATGTAACATCCCCCAATGAAGAGCAGGGTGCCACTAGCACGTTGAGGGACAACACAATAAGTGTGAGGGGCCCAAGATTGTTCAACTGCCTCCCAGCATACATCAGGGGGATTACCAACAAGCCCCTGGCTGTCTTCAAGCAGGCACTGGACAGGCACCTCAAGTCGGTACCTGATCAGCCGGGCTGTGGTTCGTACGTTGGACTGCGTGCGGCCAGCAGTAACAGCCTGGTTGATCAGGCTCTGGTCCAACAGGAGGCCTGGTCACAGACCGGGCCGCGGGGGCGTTGACCCCTGGAATTCTCTCCAGGTAGACTCCAGGTATCTCAGTCAGGTTGAACACTGGGAAGTGTGATAATATAGATCTTAGGACACGGGTTTAGAGTACCATATAAATATATGACAGGATGGGTGGACTGCAACTTTGAATTATAGTCATGGGCAAGTGCTAAACCCGCAAGTTATACAACACCTGTATCCAGGTAGACCTGGAGAACAGGAATTAATTATGCTTGATGGGAAGGGAAAGATAACTCCAATTCCTTGTATTACGAGCACTTCAGTATCAAAGCACCTCTCCCACTTTAAAGGGTAAGGAAAACACACAAGAAACTAAGAGGAATTGACATGGTACAAACAAAAAAAACAGATGGGGAGAGAGAGAATGCTGTTTTGATCAGTTTTATTATGCACCCCAGGTCCATCCTGTGGGCGGTAGTCAAAAAAAATATTACAGAGGCACATAATGGGTTCGGGAACTGAGAGAGAGAGAGAGAGAGAGAGAGAGAGAGAGAGAGAGAGAGAGAGAGAGAGAGGAGAGAGAGAGAGAGAGATTATTATTATAATCATGGGGGGAGTGCTAAAACCGTAGGATTATACAGCGCATGTGGGGGGATGGAAGGTATTTTCAGGCTCAATTCAGGGAATCGGAGCACAGATCCAATTCCCTAGATCAAGAGCCCCTCACCAGCGTCAAGGAACCTCCAAGAGAGAGAAGAGAGAGAGAGAGAGAGAGAGAGAGAGAGAGAGAGAGACTCTCGGTGTGAGATGTGTATATACACTTACCCAGGAGGAAAGCTGCTTTCATAGTAGTGATCCCTTTAACCTTACTAACTCATCATTAACTTTCTGGTGGTATAGATCAACTCGCCCACGTCACTGCCTCTTATTTTACCCCCCCCCCACAACAAAAAATAGCGCGTCATTGTGTGCTTTTAAAATGGTTGATATATATATATGGGAAGTGTATTTTAAAGGTCAGGAATAATTAACAATGTCAAAAAAAATGGAGATTTTGTTATACAAGGAGAGCGAGCGAGTGAGCCAGACTAATAAGAAACTAACCCCCCCTCCCCTTCCTTCAAGAACCCCCCCTTTTAATTACGGTAACAGTTTAATCACAATTAACTTCGTACGAGCTATCAATCACACTAAAGACAGTGTCATCACTACAACACATGTTACCTGATATACTCGTCAATTATTAAAAGTTTCAAACCTCAATTAGTCTCATATTCCGTGAACTAGACATGAAATTATCTTCGTGGGTCAAGCTAAACTCGTAAGGGTCTTACCCGGCAAAATAAATGAGGTAATAAGTTTATTTATATATATATATATATATATATATATATATATATATATATATATATATATATATATATATATATATATATATATATATATATATATCGTGCCGAATAGGTAAACTTGCGATTTTGGCTTAACTAGCAACGCTCTTCTTGCCGAATAAGGCAAGCGAAAAATTGTGTATGCAATTATTTCGCAAACATCATTCATTGTGTTTGTTTATTATTAAATTATTGTAAACTTATCTACAATATATTTAGTTGGATTAGGCTAAATCAAATTGCGTTTGTTATAATACGGTTAGGTAAGTTTTCTAAGGTTCTTTTGGTACAAAATTATTTTTTACATTAACATAATTGAAAAAAATATATCTTTAAACGTATAAGAGAACATTTTAGAAAAGACTTAATTTTAAATGAGTTCTTGCTAATTGACCAGTTTTACTTATTCAGCACATTATAATATACATATATACAATATATTATATACGTATATATATATATATATATATTATATTATATATATAT
>WNWK01001257.1:177500-187500 GCA_009830355.1 Cherax destructor | reverse complement strand
CCGGAGTCGAGGGTGTTACAAGCCATTTCTGACCCCAGATTCAAAAGTGCTAAAATGTCGGTTCTGAATCCACTAGAATCCGTTTCTGAATCCTGAGCTCCAAGGGCGTTTGAAACCAACTATGAACCCACACGGAGAAGGTTTTGAAACCAATTCTGAACTCAGAAAAGCTCATCGGGTCAAGAATACTTTGAACCCCCGTATATGGGGATTTATATGTGTATGAATATTGAGAAATACAAAATGCTCAGAGTATACAAACTAAGAGATAAACATCTCGGTGTATACAGATATTCATCCGTCAGTGTATATACAATGGGAAATACACATCTCTCTGCGTACATATACTGAAATACACATCTCTCAGTATGTATACACTGAAAAATACCCCATTAGGTGTATTTACAATGATAAATACACCTGTGTAATATACAATGCTAATACTCCTGTGTAATATACACTGCGAAATACACCTGTGTAATATACACTGCGACACACACCTGTCTAATACTGCGACGTGCACCTGTTTACTAAACACTTTAAAATACATCTGTGTAATATACACTGAAAAATACATCTGTGTAATATACACTGCAAAATACATCTGTGTAATATACACTGCGAGATACACCTGGGTAATATACACTGCGAGATACACCTGCGTAATATACACTGCAAAATATACCTCTGTAATATACAATGTGAAATACAACTGTGTAATATACACTGCCAAATACACCTATGTAATATACACTGCTAAATGCACACCTCCCAGTGTATATTCAATGAGGAATACATACACATCTGGGCATATATACAGATAACACAACTTTCGGTGCACCTTAACAAATACACCTTTCTCCGTATATACAACGAGATAAAGAAATGTTAACTCAAAATAAAGGCGGAGAATCTAAGCAATTAAGTACAGATATCTCTAAAATATAAATAAAAAAGATGTCTCGTTCGTGTTGTCTCCAAATCCGATTGAAAATCCGCTTATAAGAACGGATTCAGGAGGATTTGAGCCAATGCGGCTTCAGAGGTAAACAGGCCGTGTAAAAATAAAAGATTTTTATTTTTAAATCGTTGATTAAAAAGAAAAAAGCTGTGGGTTTTAATTAGCACTTAGGTGATCGACTCTTTTTTTTATATTACTGTTGATGTTGTTGTTGTTGTTGTGATGTTGCTGTTGTAGATATTTTTGCTATTGTTGTTGCTGTACCACCATTACAGGTTTAGTTTTCCTTATAATAATAATAATAATGATAATAACGTAACAATAATAGTTATAATAATAATAATGTAACAAAAATAATAATAATAATAATAATTTAACAATAATAATAATAATGTAACAACATTAACAGTAATAATAAAAATAATGTAATAATAATAATGTAACATTAATAATAATAAAAATAATAATAATAATAATAATAAGAAGAAGAAGCCCACCAACACCACTAACAACAACAGTAACATTAATAATAATAATAATAATAATAATAATAATAATAATAATAATAATAATGATAATAAGAATAATAATAAGAATGAGAAGCCAGACAATAGATGGCAGTGATCTCTCGCACCGCCTCACCTCCAGTTATACACAATTCATCAACTTATATGTCCCTCTTAAGTTTTCCAACTGAAATTGAATATTGGCTTTATAATGTATGAGGTAATATTTCTTCCTAGTATTACCAGGAAACGACAATTTATATAAAGGGATCAATTATGGTTACACTCAAAACTAAGAGTGGAGGATTTTCACAGGAAAACAATTTGGAAATTAATATTCCACCCACACCCGGGGGGGGGAGACCCATGAATACACATAATTTTTCCCTCAAGGGAGGGTCCTTGGTGAGGGGCTCTTGATCTAGGGAACTGGATCTGTGCTCCAGTTCCCTGAATACCTTTCATCTCCCCCCACATGCGCTGTATAATACTACGGGTTTAGCGCTCCCCATGATTATAATAATAATAATAATAATAATAATACAAAGAATTCATAGTGCAAGTTATTGAAGTTGATGTATCCTGTATTATTATTATGAGGAAGCGCTAAGCCCGTCGGGATTAAACAGCACCTGGGGTAGTGGGGGGGTAAGGTATTTAGGCTTGATTCAGGGAACTGGAGCACAGATCTAATTCCCTAGATCAAGAGCCCCTCACCAGCATCAAGGAACCTCCCTTAACGGGTTCACTTATTGAAGTATATTTTATTTTCTCTACTAGGTTACAATTAATAATCACAGTATTTCATATTAAGGACAAAAATGACCACACTTACCAATATATTAAACATTGATGGTATGTCTTAACGCCTCCCACAGGAAGATTAGCTAGAAAATTGGCCAATATGAAGTAATGTTACCTGTCGTGTGCTTTGTAATATACACTGAGAGGCGAACCTAACTCTGTGGTCCAGTCACTAGGTTCTTCCATATTATTCTCTAGCTGGACATTTACAGGTGTCTGTCCTCTCCACTTATATTGTAGCGTTGAACTGTCCTCTGCTATTACTAACAGACGTTACAAAATTAGAGAAATATTCATAAACCAGCCGAAGGTTCGTCTTGCTTCCACCTTCCCCGTTTTTGCTTCCTATTCTATCTTGTAAACATATATTTATTCAAATTTCTGGGTGTGTAATACTTTTTCCATTTTCAGAATATCAATTCCTTCAACATTACAATAATTCCACCTTAACTTACCACATTATATAAGGAACTTATAGGGAATATGTTGGTTCCCTGTGACTTATCACATTAACATTACACATCTATATTATTATATACAAATAATTATCCCTACCAATTATTAAATTTAAATCATAGGGAAAATTGTCAAAATTTTCCACACTAAGCGCTAAACCCACAAGGGTCATATGAAGGGAATTATTGTTATTATTTTCGCAAAGAAGCGACATACCCGTAAGGGGTATACGGCGCCTGTGGAATAGGAGATAATCAGATTTGATTCGAGGAAAAAGGTTTTCTTTCTTGCATGAAAACGTACATGGCAGACACGCACACACACACATTATAAGACAGAAGACCCAGGGGAGACATAATAGGAACATACAAAATACTCATAGGAATTGGTAATGTAAACAGGGATAAACTGAGAGGCGGGAAACAGGTACGCGAGGGCACATTTGAAAGTTAAAGGCACAGATTCGTGATATGGATGTCAGGAAGTATTTCTTTAGTCTCAGGGTGGTCAAGAATTAGAATGACCTCGACAAAGAAGCGAAGGTAGACTCCATACATAGTTTTAGGAGCAGGTATGGCAGGGCCCACGAGGCTACGGGTGACTTTGGCAAGCTGCACATTGAGGCGGGGCCAAGAGCTAGGAATCGACCCCTGCAACCACATAGAGGTGGGTACACACACGTCAGTCGGTCAAAGGCAATGAAAATGTACCAAAGGTTCAACTGCAAAATTCGAATAGGTGAATACAGGCGTAAACACGATGGCAATACATCGTCAATTAAAACATTCGACACGATGTATTGTGATTGGTGCCTACGTGTGTTTCCGGGTGCTGAAGATGGTAATCAAATTAAGACGAGAGGTCACCCCAAAGTTTGATTGGAAAACGGGAAGTGGAGACGTTGGTCCCGCTGGCAGGCCAGACTAGCGTATCACTTATTAAATACCTTAGTCGTTGGTAACGCTAGTTACTTTATTGTAACTAACGATCAAAGTCCCTTGAATTTCGTTAATGAGTATATAATAAAATCATACATACAATTATATTTATTTCTATTATTTTTCTTATTTTATTATTATTATTATTATTATTATTATTATTATTATTATTATTATTGTCACCAGAGGGGGACCTTTAAGAGGTGTCCTAATTTTATTTTCGTCCTCCAACTTTTCGATTATATTTCGCTCATAATTCGAGAAAGCCTCATCGAATTGGCTTCAAATTTTGAACCCTCATATACGGTAACGAGGACCAAATTCTTTGACAATTTTGAACAATTATCCCAGCCATTCCAGGATCCTGGAATGGCTGGGATAATTTCCAAAAAGCCTCATTGGTGGAGCTTCAGATGTTGAAAAAAAGGTGACAAGAAATTCGACGGCGGTGGAGTGAAAATCAAGAACGTAATTGCAAATCTGACCATTTTATGTGTAAAAAAAAATGTGGGGGATTTTTATTCCCGCTAAATGAAGTTATATTTCAATTTAGCTCTTCTGAATGGCTTCGATATTTAATGGCTGGGCCATTTAAAGGCTAGAATAGTAGTACATTTGATGTTGATAAATGACTCGGAGAACTGAGGCAACGTTTCGCCACACAGTGGCTTCATCAGTCCAATACTGTGGAAAATATTGGTATTTTCCGAAAGTTGTAATTGATAAACTTTCCAATATGAATTGATATCATTGCTGTGTTGCTGTTGGCTTAACATTAACTGAAAAGAACCAACGAATTCACACGCATGCGCAAGAGGCCTCGTGAAGTGGGCAGGGAGCTGGGTAGAGGGGAATAGGCAGACTGTGAACTGGGAGCCTACCGACCCGATCAGGTGATGGGATGGCCTGTCGAATTTGGAGATTCCGCCCACCAAATCGGATTTAATTACCTCCGTTCGTAATGTGGAGGAATACCCAGTGACGAGGGGAATATCAAGTGGGACAATCGGTCCAGGAGGTCCAGTAATAGGACAATAATTGTGAAATAAGGTGGGCCGCCGGCGAGTGACGCGGTCATAGGCCTATTTGAACTGAGTGAAATAACCATACGGCAGAATAAAGTCGTAACCCTGATGCAGGGAGTTTCGTCTTAGAAGAGACTGAAATATATTCGATGAACTTTGGGAAATGATGAATATAGTGAAACCGAGTTGTAAATAATCAGGGTTGATTGTATCGGGCGAGGCTACTAGCTTGGGTACGCCATACCCCGACCGCCATATTGGATGTGATTGAAATGAACTAACCTATCGCAAGTTATCTACTCGAAATTCAAGTATCGAGACTGTGGATGTGTATAAACTAGTGGGGCATTAAGCCAGGATACACGTAATATGTAAAGTTATACGTATAAACAGTACAAACGGTCGGATTAGTGCGAGGATCTGATTCGCTACCCCGACCAACCACATGTTAACGAACGCTCGGTCTCGTGGGCGTATAGGAGTGCACGGAAATTAACCTTCCTTGACTCGACGAGACAGCTAATACCATCGCGATCGAATCAGATCGCAGGAGGACGTCAACAACGGAACGACTCCCTCATCTAAAGCTAAGTACTCTGCTGTTTACTTTGTTATTGGCCAATGATATTGTTACACACAGTAGATGTACTTTAGCTAGGTCAACGATCTACGATACACCGCTATGATGCTGTTAATTAGGTGAGTGTTGGTCATGTTAATTGAACTATGTGTTCTCTACCTCTTCTCCGTGTGATCAGTTGTTCAACAACCTATACAGTCCACTTAAATTTAACCTAACATGACTATAATAAATGATCTTCTCAGATTTATTTATACTGGTCCAGAGTGCAGTGGGCTAACGAGAATATTGAAGGTACCCCCTCGGTGCGGCCAGGAGAGGGTAAAGTTCTCACATACCTTAAAGGGAATGACTGCGGTAAAATTTATACGAGTCGGTCATCTCCCTGGGAGTTTGTTTATTGCTAGTGGCGGTGTCCCAGATAGACTTCTCTCACAATTCCCCACAAATACAAAGTAGAATGGTTGAAGATCAGAAGTGTGAGGTAAACAGTCCCACAGACTTAAGTCATTGTGATCAGTTCATCAATCTTGAAAAGAATACAGCATATGCGCACCTGCGCATACAGGACAGACTTTCCTATTTTCAGGATACTGGTCTCTATCAGAAAACAAGAGAGAGCCACTTCAGCTTAGCCTCAAAGTCGGCCTTTCTTAATAGAAGGATTAAATTAGATTTGGCTTGTGTATAGTATGTCCTAATCTGCCATTTTCACTGAAGGTATTGGGTTATTAATTTCCTTATGATGAATTGTGAATGCCTCTTCTGAATTATTATAATCAAAACTAAGAGCTAAACTCACGAGGGTCTCTTCTAAATCACCTCAGATCTTCAACGATGGTAACTGCATTACAAAATTATGCCGCACTCTGCACTATTCTATGCGCGTGTACCGAGGCACAGGTGACCGGGGTCAGGCAATACAGGGATACCTGTCTCGTATCCTGCAACGAACGATATATATCTAGCTTAATTATTTTATCTCTTGACTCTAGTATATTGTTAGCATCCAGCTCTTGGGCCTCAAGTCACAACTAAGTCATCTCAGGTTACAGGTGGGTCACCTCAGGTCACAGCTGGGTCACCTCAGGTCACAGATGAGTCACCTGTTCCCAGGTCACAGCAAAGTCACCGTAGGTCACCTCAGGTCCCAGCAGTTACCTCAGGTCACAGTTAAGATATACGACCCAGAAATCCTTTTAAAAACAGAGAATTAACTTTCCTCGACGTTTAAAGGGAACTTTTCCCAACAGTTTTTTATGGAGGAGAGAGAGGGGGAGGGAAAGAGAGGGAGAGAGAGGAGAGAGAGAGAGAGAGAGAGAGAGAGAGAGAGAGAGAGAGAGAGAGAGAGAGAGAGAGAGAGTATCTGGGAAGGGTGGCAGGAGACTGGAATGGAGGGAGGAAGTGAAGGAACATACATATGAACATAAGAAAGAAACAGCACTGCAGGAGGCCCACTGGCCCATGCTAGGCAGGTCCCACCTCACACCTACTCATGTATATTTGTCTAACCTATTTTCCAAGGCGGCTCGGAAGGTTGTTCCACTAATCCACAACTCTATTGCCAAAGCAAGGCTTTCCTATATCCTTTCTAAATCCAGTTTTTTTAATTTGAACCCTCTGCTGAGAGGGAGGGAGGAAGGGAGGGAGTTACGAAGGAAGGAGGCAGGAAGGAAGCGAGGGATGAAGCAAGGGAAACAGCAAAGGAGGGAGAGAGGAAGGAAGGAAGGGAGGGAAGGAAGGGATGAAGGAAGGAAGGAGGGAAGGAAGGAGATAAGGGATGAAGGAAAGGAAGAAGGAAGAGAGGGAGGAAAGGAGGGAAGGAAAAAAGGAAGGAAAGAAGGGAGGAAGGAAGGAGGAAAAGAAGGAAGGAAAGGAGAAAGGTAGGGAGGGAAGGATACAAATGAACAATAAAGACACATCTAGGTCAGTGGGACAGGTGGCTGAGATGTTTGATTTCTTGGTCACAGCAAAACACCACACTTGCAACAACTGAAACAAAAACAATAACAGCGACAACAACAACGATGCCAACAAAAACAGCGCCAATAATAATAATAATAATAATAATAATAATAATAATAATAATAATAATAATAATAATAATAATTAATTAATAATAATTATTAATGGATTCGTGAGGAAGCGCTGAGTCCGTATGGGGTCATAAAACACCTTGCGGAAAGCGAGAAGACAGAACCAGAGAAGATATCATCACGACATACAAGATACTTACAGGCATGAACAGGACTCTCTGAAAGGCTGTGTATGGCTGTGTGGCGTTGGCAGCAACAGCCTGCTTGACCAGGTAGTTGACGCTGAAGACTAACCTCTGGAAATGCGTAACAGGTATGTTGCAGTCATGGCAGGAGTACACGTAGAAGCTAAACACTTAGATAACACTTATATATTATTTAAATAATACCCCAGAATAAGGATGGTATAAAGGGGTTGAACATGCTGAATGAGGAGGTGGAGGAAGCTAACTCCCTACGCAGTTTCAAGAGTAGGTACGAAGGGTTCCCAGAAGCTAGACACTAACAACCCTAGTCAAGTGTATGCTTAGAGATGGCACCGTGAGCTGAGACTCGACCCCCACAAGCACAATTTGATCAGAGATTGGTGAGACACACACACACACACACACACACACACACACACACACACACACACACACACACACACACACACACACACACACACACAATGAAACCTGACAGTATTACCATGGATCCTGCGAGAGGAAGCATCATCACTGTGTGAACCACTGGCTAGCATCAACGAGAAGTCAGAGATCTTGTACCGGAGACAGGCATCACTGATGTGGCATGCTAAGAGTACCTTACATTTTATTCGGCGTATGTCACACACCCATACAGCCATACCCTCCCAGGTGCTAAGGGTATAATGAACAGGGCCTCCTCGTTATGCTAGCACCTTGGTTCAACCAGCCAATCACATGGAAGCCGACCAAAGTTGTGAAGCTATGTTGGACACTGGTGAATCAACCTTGGTAGACATACCTCCAAGTCTGGTCGAAGACGGTTCTGCTGTCTTTTGGTCATCATACTACAACCAGGTGTGCAGGCCACTAGACTACACCTGTGTACGTAATAACTGATATGTAATGGAGAAGATAACCAGAGGGAGAGCGATAGAGCATTTGGAGAGAAGCGATCTCCTGCCCAACAACACCATGGGTTTAGAAATGGCAAATCTTGTCTTGCAAACCTGTTAGAATTCTATAGCAGCGTAACAAACATCAGACAGGAGTAAGAGGGTTGGGTATATCTCATATTCTTGGAGTGCAGGAAGGCATTTGATACTCTTACAAGAGACCTGGCCAGTAAGTCAAGGTGTAGGCTGGAACAACAGGGAGTGTACGCCAGTGAACCAGCGTACCTTAACGGTAGGAGATAATTCTGGTGTGGGTTGGTGACCCCTGGTGTGGGTTGGTGACCCCTGGTGTGGGTTGGTGACACCTGGTGTGGGCTGGTGACTCCTGGTGTGGGTTGGTGACTCCTGGTGTGGGTTGGTGACTCCTGGTGTGGGTTGGTGACCCCTGGTGTGGGTTGGTGACTTCTGGTGTGGGTTGGTGACTCCTGGTGTGGATTGGTGACCTCTGGTGTGGGTTGGTGACCCCTGGTGTGGGCTGGTGACCCCTGGTTTGGGCTGGTGACCCCTGGTTAACATAAGAACATAAGGAGCACTGCAGCAGGCCTACTGGCCCATGCGAGGCAGGTCCAAGTTACCTACCGGCCCAAGCCAGTGGCCCAGGAAGTGATACTTGAACCCCGGCCGAGTAAACAGAGGGCTACTTTACATATTAACAGGTAAATCACCTCGGTAACCTCGAGTAACTAAAGAAACAATCGTTTAAAAATACATAAATTTAGTCACAATTGGTTATTTATTGGAGCCGGATTCAGAAACCCGATACAGAGGTTGCTAGAATAATCAAATGGATTTGTCAAGAACGGTGGGGGGCTGGGAGATGTTACTATGGCAACCACGTACAGGTGTAGAGACCAGGTGTGATGGTGGTGGGCGGTGGTGGAGGTGGTGGGTAGTAGTAGTGGTGCTAATGTAGGTGGTGGTGGTGGTGTGATGGTGGTGATAGTGTGATGGTGGTGGTGGTGGGTAGTTTTAGTGGTGCTATCGTAGGTGGTGGTGGGTAGTTGTAGTGGTGCTAACGTAGGTGGTGGTGGTGGTAGGTAGTTGTAGTGGTGCTAAGGTAGGTGGTGGTGTGATGGTGGTGGGCGGCGGCGGTGGTGGTGGATAGTTGTAGTGGTGCTAATGTAGGTGGTGGTGGATAGTTGTAGTGGTGCTAATGTAGGTGGTGGTGGTGGGTAGTTGTAGTGGTGCTAATGTAGGTGGTGGTGGTGGTGGGTAGTTGTAGTGGTGCTAATGTAGGTGGTGGTGGTGGGTAGTTGTAGTGGTGCTAATGTAGGTGGTGGTGGTGGGTAGTTGTAGTGGTGCTAATGTAGGTGGTGGTGGTGGGTAGTTGTAGTGGTGCTAAAGCAGGTGGTAATGGGTGGTGGTGGTAGTGGGTGGCGGTGGTAGTGGGTGGTGGTGGTAGTGGGTGGTGGTGGTAGTAGTGGGTGGTGGTGGTAGTGGGTGGCGGTGGTAGTGGGTGGTGGTGGTAGTGGGTGGTGGTGGTAGTGGGTGGTGGTGGTAGTGGTGCTGTGGGTGGGTGTCCTGTGGCCAAATTTATCTGACGTCGTTTCAAT